>SJYC01136625.1:0-16764 GCA_006408675.1 Madoqua kirkii
GTTTTTCCTCTAAAGACAGATGGAAGACATGCTGAGGCAGGACCATAGCCTTCTGCTCTGTTCACATTCTTGAAGCACAGCTTCTGCCATTAATACCTTTAAAAATATGTCTTCGTTTTCTTTTTGAAGAAGAAATAGAAGTTATTACTTTAGCCTTCCCTGTATATCAGAAAATACTACTCTGAATATTTTTTGACTGTCACTCTTCAAAAACAAGTGTTCGAGTCATTGACCACAGCTTTCTTGTTTAATTTTGTATTCCAAGTACCTTGTGAAACTTTACATGTAGTTCATAGGCATTTAAGAAATATTTGTTCAATAAATGACTTGACATCCCTAAAAGGTCAAAATTATAGTACAGGTTTCTTTTTGAATGCTCATAATTTAGAAAATTTGAACTTTGTTAAGTGTGTATTTGTGTGTGTGTCTATGTGTGTAATCATTTTTTAAAACATTCACATAGTACGAGTGACCACAATTCACAAGATGAATTATGTTTTGTAGTGTCATTATTCATGCTCATATTTTAAAGAGGAAATGCCTCTCACATTATTTCAGTTGATATATTCAAAAGTCTTCTAATAAGAAAAGTATTGAGTTATGTGACATTTTGTATTCTGATCTCATTATTGTTAATACAAGATGTTTCATTGAATTATTTATAGTACTGTAAGAATATAACTCTGATCTATTAAAAACTCAGTAGTGTTGTCCTGAAGTAGCATATATTAGTATATTTTTAAATCGCTTCATTTAAATGAAAAATATTTAATGCTTGATGCTTTCAATCAAGTTAGTATCATCCGGGGATTGGCAAACTATAGACATGCTCATTCATTTACATTTTGTCCATGGCTGCTGTGACCCTACAACTAGAGTTAATGAGTAAACGAAGGAGCACGTGCCCTCTGACCAGAAACTCCACGTTCAAATATTTAACCTGAGGAGATAATCGTGCATACAGATAAGTATGAACAGGGATGTTTATTTACTACTGTTTGCAACATCTAGAATCTAGACCTTAAGTTATGTGACATTTTGTATTCTGATCTCATTATTGTTAATACAAGATGTTTCATTGAATTATTTATAGTACTGTAAGAATATAACTCTGATCTATTAAAAACTCAGTAGTGTTGTCCTGAAGTAGCATATATTAGTATATTTTTAAATCGCTTCATTTAAATGAAAAATATTTAATGCTTGATGCTTTCAATCAAGTTAGTATCATCCGGGGATTGGCAAACTATAGACATGCTCATTCATTTACATTTTGTCCATGGCTGCTGTGACCCTACAACTAGAGTTAATGAGTAAACGAAGGAGCACGTGCCCTCTGACCAGAAACTCCACGTTCAAATATTTAACCTGAGGAGATAATCGTGCATACAGATAAGTATGAACAGGGATGTTTATTTACTACTGTTTGCAACATCTAGAATCTAGACCTTGGAAACCTAAGTGTCAAATGGTATGGGACTTGTAACTAAGTTCTGACCTATCCATCCACCTGTATACAGAAATCTATCCATTGATATACCTGCAGCACAAATTCAGACTGAGACTTGTTTTGTCCTACCAGAGTTAAGAATGGTTTTACATTTTAAAATATTATTTTTAAAAATCACGCCATGAGATACGTGCCTGGCAAAGCCTGAAATACTTTCTATCTGACCCTCTACAGAAAATGTTTGCTGACCTCTGGTATTGAATGATGTATTTCATGTTGATTAAGTTGCTGGGCATGAATTTAAACGTTACAAAATAGTGTATATGGAAAGGTGCCATTTCTCAAAAGAAATGCAATCAATTCCATTTAGAAGAGAGATAGTTAAGATGTTAACAATAATTGTGTTTGGTGGATAGGAATGTGGTTATTCAGTCACTAAGTCGTGTCCAACTCTTTGCAGATAGAATTAATGGGGCTCTATTTTTTGTTTATTTGTCTAATTTTATGATTTTTCAATAAGGATAGTTTTATTGCATAATAAGAAAATTAAAATTTTAGATTTTGGCATGGGTAAAAGAATAGAAAAAAGAAATTCTCTTGAGTTCTAGAATGCAATTGTATATTTCTCTATTTTGTAGACAAGGAAACTGAGGTTAAAAGAGGTTAATCACCTTGCTTTGAGGGACACAAGCATAAGACAAAAATAATACTGCTTTCAAATCTTGTACCTTTTGATAAGATAAAATGTTCCTTGATCAACTGACATGAAATTATGCACTCTGTGCCCATAGGTACTGTGGAGGTACCCATGTTTAATAAATAAAGGCAGGTCATGCAGAAATCAAAAAACACTTGATTAATGAGAACAGATGCACAACCAGATAGGTTTACATATGCTTAGATAAAATGAAGAAGGAGTGGCTTCCATTTTGCACTTTTTTTATACCAAAAGCAAAACAAAATCTATGGAGATATGGGTGTTTATTTACTTTGTAAACTTGCAAACTATTACTCCTAAATAATATACTAATTAATTGTTTTTTCGTACCTGTAGAGTTAGTAGTTCAAATGTAGTCATCTGACAAAGAAGAGGGCATGTTTCCTGAAATTCACACCCTGCACCATAAGAAGAGTCGTTTGACTTATCCTTAAGCCCTGGTACAGACAGCTGTTTACAAAAATTAGTCTGCAACTTAGGGGAAAGCAGACAGTTACTGTTGCAGGCTGTTGTAGTGAGATGTCTTCATCATAATTAATGGATATCTAATAACAAAAGAAACAGTAGAGTTATAGAAAGCAGACATAAAAGCTCAGCAGTTTTTTGGACCATTTAGTGTGTGGACAAACAGTCTAATGCTTCCATTTTCCTGAAGGAACCAGTGTCTTATAGTGAAGAACAATGATAATGGTAACTATTATGCCCTTTTAAAAGCACTTATGCATTTAATCATATTTAATCATCTTGTGACTTGCAAGAATGATCCTTTCTCACATACTTAGAAACTAAGGCAAAGAGGGGGTTAAGTGGGTTCTCCAGATCAGGGGTTCCCACCCTCTGGGATCTAATGCCTGATGATTTGAAGTGGAGCTTATGTAATAATAATAGAAATAAAGTGCATGATAACTGCAATGTGGCTTGAATTATCCTGAAACTATCCTCCTCCTCTCCCCTCCGCCAGTCTGGAAAAAGTTTCTTCCATGAAACCAGTCCCTGGTGCCAAAAAGGTTAGGGGCTGCTGCTCAAGATCATACAACTCAGTCAGCTGATGACCAAGAATTAGATCTTCTAGCCCCAACTCATGTGATGCTGATGCTGAGTCATCAAGACAGGATTTGTGTAATTGCACTAAATCAAAAGAGCAGATAAACATGTTTATAAAACTGAGTCAGAAAGGTTAAACTATAAATATTTCAATGCTCTTTAGAAGTAAGATTCAGTATCTGGAAAAACTTACTAGCAGAGAATGCCTCATAACTCGAAAATGCCAGAAAATCACAATGTATTTCCTGGATGAGGCTCTCATTTTCTTTCTCTTTTCTTTCTTTGGAACAAAGGATTCTAAGTCTGGATTTTGTATATTTCAAGTGAATTGTGAGGTTTACCTATAAACATAATAGTAAACCAGACAGTTCCTATTTTAACACTATGATATCACATGTTAACAGCCTTTGTGTGATGGTTCACACAAATTCTTTTAGAAATAATAACCATATAGGATTCTTGTTTTCATAATTTCCTGTCTCTTTATGTTTTCTTTAAAAAATTATTTTTTTCTTAGTGCAGAATAGTTCAGGAACTATTTGACATGCTTCTCTTTGACATGCTTACCAATATTAACTACACAATAAACTGTGTATTTTCAAAACATTATGTTGGCAGCTTGCCCATTTTTTAAACTTAAATTGAGTTGGAGAGATCAGCTCAGAAATCCATCTTTAAGCCTGTGTAATGGCTCGGACTGTTATACTGTTATTTATAACAGCTCCTGGGCCAGTGCTTTAGGAGTTAGAACATCTAGATAACACAATCTGTTGTACACCTCACAATAATTCTAAGTGTGAGAACTATCCAGCCATTGATTTTCTTCTGTATTGTGCATTTTTAACTGTCATACTGAGTGTATGTTAGAACACATACCTTTTGATTATCACACTATTTCCTCTTTCCCAGTCCCTGCCGCATTTATCTCCACAACACGTGTATACTTTCTTCTTGAGAAAACATTATTTTAAAAGGACCCTAATTACTTCTCAAGGTCTTTCCTTCAGACAGACAATGTAATGTTTCCTGATGTTGTCATTTATGTATCTTTGCCCTTACAGCTAAGAAAAGCTCCCAGTGAGAGCCACCGCCTTTCTCCCTGCCCCGTCTCTCAGGACCCTGATGACTGAGAGGTCCTTCCACTTGTAAATAGGAGGAACCAAGATCAGAAGAAGTGTTGGGACTTTCTTGATCCAACTGATGTGCTCTTTTAACCAGCCCTTTAACTTCTGTCCCTGACAGTTAAGGTCATTAGCCTGCCTGCTTCACCTGTTTCTCTCTTACCATTTTCTAGACCGTGTTAATCTTCGCCTCTAGTCAGGCTCCTTCCTCTCCCCTTCTGCTGTATCTCCTGTCCTCCGTGACATTAACTCAGAGTGTGCACAGATATGTGCATACCAGCTCCCAAATGAACACACCTCTGCACCCACAGAAGCGCCATCTTCAGTCTTCTCTCCCCATGACCTCACTCAGTCTCGCTCTTTTATTCCCCTAGTTATAGCCTGTATCACTGAGCTTATTCTCTACTTCTGCGTTGGTTCGTACGGTTGTTTTCTGGTGTATATTTTATGTCTATCTAGTTTTATATAACTGACTTGCCTTTCTGGATTTAAGCTTCTTGGGATCAGGGATCTTATTTTTTTCTTGTGTATCTCCCTTATCGCCCTTACCACACTGAGAAGCATGTAGTAAGTTCTTAAGTCTTAAACCCACTTCCTGTGGAGCAGAAAAGTACCTTAGAAAGTGTCTTATCTAGTGCCCGCATTTAAAAAAAAAAATGTGTCTTTACTGTGACAGAGCAGGTAAGCAGGCCGGAGCCAGAGCTCAGGCCCTGTTCAGTGTGTCTGCTACCAGGCCAGCTTTACTATGGCTTACGCTCAAGAAGAATGCAGGACCACTTCTATGAGTGGGTGGCATTGGTTTCTGCCAACATGGGTGCTAGTGATGTCTACCTTGAACAGTAGCCTGAAGTTCTTGCTAGTATTTCTCACTATTTTTCATCTTGCTCTCTCATCTTTGTAAAACCTTCCGTGCTAGAGAATGAGATTGAGCCTTCAGGAAAAAAATCAGTATCAGGATACAATTTTGTTAATTCATTTATCCACATTTATTTCATTTTAACAAGGGGATAGTATAAAAGCAAACTTATAAAGTTTCACTAGCTGTTACTATTTCATAATAATGATCTTTTAAAAGCTGGCTCAGCTGGTAAAGAATACACCTGCAATGTGGGAGACCTGCATTCTATCCCTGGGTTGGGAAGATCCCCTGGAGAAGGGAACGGTTACCACTCCAGTGTTCTGGCCTGGAGAATTCCACGGACTGTACAGTCGCAGAGAGTTGGACATGATTAAGTGACTTTCACTTGCAAGTCTAAAATGCCTGTTCAGTAAGAGCATTCTATGGCTAGATTTTTTTTAATTTATCAGAAAATTTTTCTTTTCACTCAAACTTTGTGCTTTAGAAAGTCAAGTCTAAGATAGAGTTATCCTTTTTTGTTTTAACCTGTGATTATAACTTGTTAACACCTGTGGTTCTTCTTTGTTATAACCTGTGATTACTGGTAGGTTAGTATGCATATCCTTGTTATTTTCAGTACACAAGTTGGGAAGATGTTAGTGCTTTAATTTTTCAGAAGAATGAAGAAGTGAAGAATACTTTCTTCATCTAATGGCCTAGAGGCTAAAAATTGAATTGTACTGAATCACAGGGAAGAAAGAACAGTTGATAACAATTTTAATCTAATTAAATTTATAAATTTTAAAAATGAAATTCAAAGTACAGTTTGACAAATACAACAAATAATTTGTTTAATTTAGAAAAACTTCAGTTTAGTGTTTTGCTTAATTGTAGAGAGAATGCAAAGATTAGAAACAGGCAATGAAAAATATGTACACACTTACACATAAGGGACTCACAGGGGCGATCCCCCCAGATCAGAAGAATTACATGTATCTGGGATGGCATTAAACTGGCATTCACTCTCCTGTAGTTCTCACCAAACCATCCCACTTTGGAGCATTTAATTAGGGTACTGGGGCCTCTCTGAACCTCAGTTTCCTCATCTGTAAGCCAAGATTATGTAACTAGATGACCTTTGATGTCCCTTTTAGCTCTAAATGTCTCCTGGATTAACTATTTTTATATCTTTATTCAAATATTTAAACCTTTCCATGTTCCACTCTAAATTCAAAAGCCAGAGTAGCTCAATACAGTAGCTTATTGGTTGAGTGATTAAATTTGGCCCATATTATATGTGTTAATCAACTCAGCTAATGATATGTGGCTTATTTCAGTTATTTTAAGCCAAGATATTTATGAGATCAACAGCATCTTGTGCTGAAAGCTTTATGTAGCAAAAATGAGTAATAGGTAAACTCTGCTTTGTACTAATGGGGAATTAGTGTTTGATCTTTTAACAGTGAAGTTTTCAGCAGGAGCGTTTAAAGAAAGGCTTTTATATTAATTGTACATTTCAAATCGAAGCATGTCTGAACTGAAACTGGTTCTTTCTAGAGCCGTCTGTTGTTACTCATTTCTTCTTTCCTTACTCTTTGCTCCGGTGTGTAAATATTCTTGTGCAGTTCTTCAGGGATCTGCAAACTAGAAAGGCAAAGAAAGCCATACATCTTGTTTACAGCCTGTCTAATCCTATCTGTAAGGGTAAAGTAAGAAGATAAATGTTTTTATTTGATAGATTCTAAAATCTGAAATTTTCTAGCAATAAGACTGTGATGATGTTATTTAAGTATAATGAAAATATACAATTTGGATATAGTTATTTTGAAATTCTTAACTTTAGACCATAAATGTTTTTATTTAAATCTATTTGAGAGTTACATGCTTGAAAGATTATTTCAGAAGCCATTTCATAATATTTTACCACCCTTTAGTAAATTTTATTAGTTTTGAATTTTTTTGATGTGAATGTAATCAGTCTCTATAATGCAAAGTCTTTTTGAAGATTCCTTTTGGGTCATTAGATATCTGCCCGTTTCAAGCTGATTGCTGCAAGTTACCCAAGGCCATATTTAGTTGTAATGGTCTTTTTTTTCTTTTAAAGCGTATGTGTTCTATTATCAGCACAGATTACATTTTATTACCTGTCATTTTTCATCGTTCCCTCTTAACTTTATAAAATCCACTCTACCTAGTGTAAGTACCAACAAACCAAGATTGACTAAGAATTGGGTGGCACGTTAATACTTTATATCTTTACAAAAAAATTATGATAGTTTTGCTTTTTTGCCAGTCTCATTTTAATACTAGCTTTGTGACTTCTGATGTTAGTTTTTTCAGGAATAAGTCAAAACTAGAAGTGACCAACCCCGCCTCACTTCGGGAAACTGAGGTCAACATGGTTAAGTGGCAGGCTCAGGCCTGCTACTGAACCACAGGAAAACCCGTCCTGGGACCCAGTGCTGGCCTGGGTCCAGCGCACCCTCCGTCATGCCTGCCGCCTGGGAAGAGGCGCTGAAGCACCATTGAGTGTGCTTTCTGTGGTCTTTTACTCTTGAGCACAGTAACTAAGATGTGCTAGTTAAAACTCAACTGCCCTTCAGGATGATTTGCGACATTGCTCCTTCATTCTTTTAACAGTGTTAACTTTGTAAGCTAAATTGGAATTGTATTAGACACCATTTTGGGTAGAAAGATATTCTCTTTGAGAATCTGGATTCCTCCTCCAAGTTACTAACCTCTCTTCATGTCTCAAGAGGAGGTAACAAATCAAACGTTAAGAAATGGAATTAATTTAGGCTCACATATGATTTCATTTAAAGTATCAATAGGTGAATTAATGTTTTCATCCAAAAACTATTTTGTAATTGTGCCCAGCATAGAGACTGCATAGTACTTGATATAATTACTTGCAGACATTGAAGTTGATAGAAATTCATGGAACAGGAAAGACACCTTGCAGACACTATAATATTAGTGGTTTCTCATTAGAGTGCTCCAGATATATTTAATATTTGATTGATTCTTTCCTTTATTAAATGAACATTCATTGAGGACCAGCCACTTTGCTGGATACTAGGTGTATACACACAGCGAGGAGGAACACGACAAAAGTCCTGCCCTCATGACATTTACATCTAGTGGGGTTGTCAGTCAACCAATCAGCAAGCAAATAAGATAATTAGAGTGTGATAGTGGGATCAAAATAAGGTTGTATGGTAAATGATCAGATTGGCCAGCTTTATGTGGGGTTTTTAAGAAAGATTTCTCTTAAAAGGGGACTTTGAAGCAGTTTCCTAAAGTTAAGGATGAAACAGGTATGCAAAGAGCTAGGAAATGGGCATCGCTGCCAGAGAAAAGAGCAAAGGCAAAAACCTTGGGATGGGGAAGGTTGCGTTTCCTTCCTGTATGTTAACTAAGATTACAAAAGTCTTCCCACCTACTACTCATAGTAATACTGTGGTAATATTAATAGATTTAATACAAAGTGAGCAAATTTGGGTTGGATAGGTTTAATAGGTAGTGAAGGAGAAACGGAGATTTTTTTTCTCTACTTTTGAAGAAGAAAAGTACTTGAGGATATAAGAGAGTAACACAGGAAAGCAGAGATCTAGATCTTGCCTTCTGTAATCAAATGCTGCCCTGGGTGATGCCAGTTGTCAAGTAGAAGGTCGCTGAAGGTGTTAATAAATATCTTGGCTTGGAGAATGGGTGAGTTTGGATTAGCCATCTGGAGGCAGCCCTGCGTGTTTTAGGATGAGAAAACCATGTAAATAAATATATTAAGCTGGCATGATCCATGCATATGGAAGATAGTTACCCAAGAGGATGAGAGTGGTAATGAGCCTCATTTATGGTAATCGTTTCACAATATCTACATGTATCAAATAATCAAGTGTTACATCTTAAACTTACACAACGTTGTATGTCAATTATATCTCACTAGATCTGAAGGAAAAAAAAATTTTTTTTTAAAGATACTAAGGTAGACTGAACTTGAATGAGTACTTGAGACCCTGAAGACTCAAGCTGGAGCCAGGATGGCCTTTGTAAAAACGGAAGATAATAGATGGTCGGATTCATAGAGGTCAGTAGATTAGCCAGTATGTTAGTTTTTGACTTGACGTTTTATACAACAGAAGGAATCATGATGGTTTCTTAAGTAAGAAAATCACAGGGTAAAAAGAGAAACATGGTAAAATAGATAGTGGCCAGTGGCGATAGGAAGGGAAATCCTAGAGAATGGGAACCTAGGTAGGAAGACCTTCTTTGCTGCCATGCCCCTTCATTGTGCCTGGTGATGAAAATATGGACTGTGTTCACATCACGGAAAGGGAATGAGCCACAAAGGAGATGTTTTGGGAACTTAGATGTTGATGTTTAATAACCGAAGGGTGATGAAAGTCAGAATGTGTGCCTCTCATGCCCCAGGGACTGGCTGAACAGTAGTGTCAGTGATGGAACTAGGAAAGTTGGCCTTGGACATGGCTATCCCCATTTTATAGACAAAGAAGTTTAGACATAGGTAGATTAAGCAGTTTGCCCAAGATTACCCAATTTGAAGAAGTAGAACTGAGATTCCAGCACAGGCACTGTGTTCTCAAAGCCCGAGCCCTTAACTCCCAAGCCATATGGCTATAATATCCATGATGGTGTTTTAATTACAAGTCTGACTTCCAGTCTTATGTAAGTTTCTTATAAAGGAGTTAATTAATTAGCAGTGTTAAAAGTTGGGTGGAAACTAGAAAGTTGGCAGATGGCTGGGCAGTGATTGGATAATTCCTTACAGCAGGAGAGAACTTGGAATTCTGTAGACTAAGAGACTGGAAATAAAGAATATACCTTTTGGCTTATTTTCTTTCTCTTCCTCTTCCATTCACTGTCAGCTGCTGAAACAGGAAATTGTCCACTTCAAAGAGTTATAATAATATTTTTTAGGGAAAACGATATCTCTATTTCTTTAGTCCTTTATATACTACAAATGTCTTTGTCCTCATTTGTATTCCAAGAATGCTAGTTTACCTAAATTGACTGTCAGCCAAATTCTTACATTAAAACTCATTATTTTCTCAACTTTCATTACAGAGTAGGAGTTAGTTTCCAAAAGAGTAGGGTTTCAGAAGCAGCTTCAATATTGATATCACTGGATTCTTCTCAGTCCAGAAGCCCCAGTGCCTAGACTTCTCTGTGGGGGGCTTAGGTCCTGCAGCAGGAGTTCCAAGGACTGGGACCCTTGCCTCTGGAGAAGCCACTAGACGCTTCCTTGACTGTGGCTTTAATGAACCCCTTCCCAGGCTGGAAGAGGACTTTGCTCATTCTCCATGCTTTTCAGGGTTCTCGCAGCTTTTCTCACATCTCTCTTGTTTGGGGAAGAGACAGAAGGAAATAGTACGTTCCCAGCCCACCACACTGTCATATGGCGTGGCAAGGAGAAGGGACGGGCATCTGCTAGCGGCCACAGCTCGAGCAGGGAACGCGGCAGCCGTCCTTCCTTCAGTGAATAAATTAACTCGGTGCTTTTCTTTGGACCTAAAACTGTGACTGGATGTCATTTAATTAATCTTCCTAAAGCACAGTTCTGATTAAGTGAACTGGCTGCTCATAACTTTCAATATTTTTCCATTTTAATGGAATAAGATTTTTAGCCTTATATTTATGACCCTTTGTGATTTGGGCCCATGCTGTGCATGCCAGACCTCATTTACCAGTATTCCCTCTTGCTTTGGACAGGGAAGCTGACCCGGTCCACTTCTTCTGCAGGCCCCCACTTGCTGCATCAGTGCTTAATACTGATGCCTTCACGATGCTCCCTCTCCTTCTCAGCCTGTCTCTAGAATTATGAACCCCCCATTACATGCTGCACACAGTCCTCACCTAAATGGCATGCAGCCTTGCTGAACTCATTGGAACTCTTGGACGACTTATGTCAGGCTCTCATTTTATCTGTGTGTCAGATATCTCTGTTCACACATTGCCTCCTTTACTAAACTCTAGGCAGAATTTGTATCTATTTTAACTTTGTATTTTCCGTGTCACCTGCACTTAACCATAAGAGGAAGTTAAAGCTGCAGAGGGCTAAGAGGACTTACAGATTATTTGTAAGATAATATATCTTTTTACAACTTCTCCTTTCTCTGTGCCCTAGTAAATAAGTGAAACCAGAACAGGACCAGAACTTCTGATTTTTCAGCCCAAGACTTAACCAGCAACAGTGGTTTTCCCCTGGGCATGCACACTGGAATCACTTGACATCACAGGTGGTGCTTTAAAAAGTTCTGATCTGGGAGCCCCCAGGCCATAGAAATTAGAATATCAAGAGTACTACTAAGACATCAGTATTATTCAGATCTCCTCACATGAGTCTCATGTGCAACCAGCGTTGGTAATAAATACAGCACAGTGGCCCCTGGACCATTCTTACTTTCCTGGGTAATTCCATTAATTTCAGAAGCTTTTTTTTTTTTTAATGTTAAGTAGAAATATACTCAATGTAGGGTAGTAGAATAGTGCATTTTGTTTTTCTTACAACAGTAGCTTACTTAACTGTTTAACTTTTCAGATATTTCGAAAGAAAGCAGTGGAGCTTGGGGTAAAATTGCTACCTGCATTTCAAACACCCTCTGGAATACCTTGGGCATTGCTGAATATAAAAAGGTAAAACTCTTCATTTTCAACAACATGTTTTAAGTTGAAGTAGTCAAGATTGTGGTCTAACAAACAGACACGAGATGGATAGTTACTTGAAGGGTATTGGTGACTGACACCATTGGGAGTCTTGGCATATGTCCTTGTGTTGGAAGTTATTAGTGTTTTTCAGTGTTCCATGGGTTCCCATCATGGGATCAAATGACCTCAAGAAAATCATCCACATGAGACATGATTCAAGGTTTTCACTATTTCATGGTGATGTTGCATCAATGATACTGTCTCTCCATAAATTTCAAAAACATCCCTTTATCATCAAAGCATTTCACTCTCAAAAGAAGCCAGTTCCTAGATCACTTCCATCAATTAAGCTGCTGGTCAGAGACATTGCCAAAATGTAACATGTAGATCAATCAGCATAATACAAGATGTAGATCAGCAGATAAAACATGTGGAACAACCATGCAACGAGCTGAGTATAACTGAGACTGGTGCACCTGAGGCCGCTCGCCCACAGTTGTAAGGAGGGACGGGAGCTGCTCCATTGTCCCAGATCAATCCATCCTCCTCATCCCATGTGGGTGGAGAACCCTGGCATGCCAAGTTCACAGGAATGTGGCCCCAAGAAAAACTTGGGCTAAACCAAATTTCTCATATTCTCCCGGAAAGTATTAATAGTTTGAATTTTCATGATGGCCTGAGCATTTTGTTAATAGTTTTATCTTACACTCCCTTCTAACTCCTTCTTCCCCATAAGTAATTAATTGCATATGTCTTTTTGTGATGATGATAATGACAGCTGTTTGATCATCATAAAATATGATGTTTTGTATAGACATTTACCACATTTAATCCTCGCAGCAACCCAATAAGGTCAGTACTACTGTTATCTCCGTTTCACTAATCAGGAACTTGAGTCACAGAGACAGTTATTTGCCTAACATCATGGCGTGTGTAAGTGGTGGAGCCGGAGCACTCAGATGCATGGGTTCATAGGCAAAAGTTATATGGCTTTCTTTTGTTAGAAAAGCCAAGAGGGTGCACAGGGCGACTTGGCAAGATTAATGCACATTTTTCCTTAATTATTTATTTTAGTGACATTCCTTCCTAAAGTTAATCATGGAGTATCATGAAATTAATTGGCTAATGTATCAGTTAAATGTCATGCTTTGTCTTTATGCTATATCTATACCTTGAAATCACCCTGTGCCTATCTATAATGTCATGTATGTGTGTGTGTCTGTATGTGTATGTGCATGTGTTTGGGGCAGAGGCAAAGGTGTTGAGGTGATGAGACGGGCAGAGTTCATACCCCTGGGCCATGTTAAGTTGAAGTTGCTTTCTGTTGTATAACGTGATATCTCAGGATTCATTCTTCTCTTTGGGTTCCTCCGGCTTTCTCTGTTAGCTTGGGGATCATGACACATGTTCCAGTGTCTTAAGGTGGAAGTGAGTATATATGCTTGGCTTGAGCAGCATGGTGTTACAGTTCTGTGAGCTTTTTATTTGGCTCATGTAGATCACCTATAACACTGTCCATATCCTCAGACTTTGTATTCAGATAGTATACAGATAATATTCAGACCTAGAAACTTTTCTGATACTTGAAATAAGATCTAGTTATGAAAATTTTGTGCACATTTAACACATATTTTCCCCACCCTCTGAGAGGAATGATACGGGCATAATAACCCACTGATTTAACTGGTTACCAGGAGACCTGGTTCTAAGTATGTACATGGATACTAAGTCGCTCCAGTTGTATCTGACTCTGTGACTCCATGGACTGTATCCCACCAGGCTCCTCTGTCCATGGGATTTCCTAGGCAAGAATACTGCAGTGGGTTGCCATTTCCTTCTCCAAGGCCTCTTCCTGACCCAGGGATTGAACCTGCATCTCTTGTGTCTCCTGCGTTGCAGGGAGATTCTTTACCCGTTGAGCTGTCAGGAAGCCCAGGATGCTATAAGGGTCGTTCTTATTGCTTTGTGGAAGATAATGGAATTAGATAAAGACTCTTAAAACTAATTGAGGTGTGAGCCTACATCTTTGCAAAAGTTAAGTCAATTATTATAAGGTGCTGATATCATTTAATTAGTTCTAGCCTCTCTTGAAATACTTATAAGAAATTAGATTATTTTAAAACATATTTAACTTAGTGTTTCTTTTTACAGCCAAGAGGATTTTTTCCTTAGTTAAATCTATCCTTTGTGTACAGTGGAGATATTTTTCAACACATAAAGGAATATTTCTAAAAACTATTCAGTACTGAATCCTTTGTTATCTTTATATCTCCTGAAAATTCATTAACTGGGGCTTTACCTTTTTTTATCAGAACTTATTTCAAATTTACAGTATTATACATTATTTTACAGTATTGTACTTTAGAACTTAGGTTTGATTTTTACGTATTATAGGAAAATTATTTTGGGTCAGAAATGATGTGCCATTTCATTTATGTTTTCTATGTTGTTTTCATGTTGAACTAGAAGAAGTTAGGCAACCATTTTACAACTGACAGAAACACTCTTAACTTCTTCCTGGCAACCTGTATGAACTTTTTATTATTTTATCCACTCTCAATCTCATTTACTAAATAGCAGTGACTTACCCAAATTTACACAATAAGTCTTGGCAAAATTAATAGTAATACAAGCCCTCTGAAATTCATCCTACCCTTTGCCCAATCAGCTTGATTTATCGTCTTGAAAAATTTTTTCTCTATGAAACAAAAATAACATTTGATATTTATCTGCAATAATTACATTTCAGGATGTGTTACTGATGTCACCCAGTGCATGTCTGCTGTTTCCTCTGAATTTCTGTATTTCACAGTATGGGCCAGTGGACAGGGGACAGCAGGTTTGGGGCTTATTTTCTAGTTTTCTGAAGCCTGTCACTAGTGAAGTTTCAAAAGAGGTGGGGAAAAATATATCTGGCAAAATGATATTTTCTTAACCACCTTCTTAAACTTAGGGAGTATCAATGGAAGGATGCTCAAGAGGAAATAAAGTGTTCAAGAATGCTGTTTAGAACAGCACCTTATTCACTATTGACTGGCTTTGAAACTCTTGGCAATAATTATGATGGGAGAGGCACAATATGCTGTCTGTAACATAGTTCTGCTCTTCCATCTCAGTTTTGAAAATAGTTATGGAGGCTACTCTTTACCAGCACCTATAGGTTAACACAGAGAAGGCAATGGCAACCCTCTCCAGTACTCTTGCCTGGAAAATCCCATGGACGGAGGAGCCTGGTGGGCTGCCATCTATGGGGTCGCACAGAGTTGGACACGACTGAAGTGACTTAGCAGTATAGGTTAACAGAAATGTGAATTTACTGATATTATCTGTTCACATTCCTCTAGTATTCAGGTTTTACCAGTTAGAACTTAAAGCAAGCAGTATTTTAAATTGGGGAGGTTTATGTATTTGGATCCCAGGATGGGGGAGCCTCATGGGCTCTGTGGGGTTGTGCAGAGTCGGACACGATTGAAGCAACTCAGCAGTAGCATGTATTTGGAGCCAAAACGCCGATAAACCGAATTAGATTTCAGTATTTGTGCAAACTGAGAATAGCAGAGAATCTAAATAATTTACGCATATCCTACATTAGAAAGTCTGTCCCAAAAAATCTGTTCACAAAAAAAATTGTTTTTAATTATCTCTTCTGCTACATCTATAATAAATTTCTAATTCAAGAGTTGCTATATGAAGTTGTAAGTTAATTGAAATTATGAATTGATAGTAAGTGGTAATTTGATTGAACAAACACCTGGGTGTTACACACAGTATCTGATTAGAATAACATGCTTGCTTCACCAGTACAATAGTAGAATGAGAATGCGTACATTATGTAACACTTCTGGTAAAAGGAAAACATTGGCTTTTTCACAGATTAGATTTTGGTAGAACTCAATTTCGCTACTGTGAAAATGTCAAAATTTGATGTCTTTTCTTGTTAGTACTACTAGTAAGAGGCTCTATGCATTTTTTTTCCAATCTAAAGAAGAAAAATCACTTCTGTGGTTTGTAAAATCAAATGTTTCACCATTTCCATATTTCTAGTTATAATTTAAGCCTAAATAGAATAAATGTAGTAGTTTGAATTTTTCTAAATGGTTAATATTCCCATTAGTCATTTATATCACAGAGCATATAGTCTGAGTATTCCTCGTGATTATTCTGTCTTTCCTATGAGTTAGTTTTAGTTTCTGCTGTTTCATCAGTTGTTCTCTTTGTGGATTTTCCTGGACAGACACTTACCTGGTGGTTATATTAGCTTAGCAGGTCAGTCTACAGCATGTGCTCTTATTGCACACATCAGGGAAACATGCTGGCGAGTGACGGATCTCTACTCCATTTCTCATTAGTAAGCGAGGCCACATGTGTTAGTCACTCAGTCATGTCCAACTCTTTGTGACCCCATGGACTGTAGCCGGCCAGGCTCCTCTGTCCATGGAATTTTCCAGGCAAGAATGCTGGAATGGATTGCCATTCCCTTCTCCAGGGGAGCTTCCCCATCCAGGGATTGAACCCAGGTCTCCTGCATTGCAGGCAGATTCTTCACTGTCTGAGCCACCAGGGAAGCCCACGCAAGGCCATGAATGAGCCACAACTCCCTCACCTGTTTTTATTTCCTGCTTTGTAAAGCTTTATTTACTGACTACTCTAATTATCCAACACAAATGTATACCATGTCATTAGTTACATTTTAGCTTGTATTATAATAATTAAATTGCAAACTGCTTTTCTTTAACAGAAATGGGGGCTTAATTAAGAATAGTATATAGCTTAATGTTTTCTAATAGTGAAACATTATCCTTTATGAAGTAGGTAGTTTGTGTAGGGTAATAAACCCCCATTTGGGATTTCTTAATACTTGGGTGGTATAAAATGCTTGAATAATAAATCATAATTAATTTTAATAGACACAAACTATGAAAGACAG
>SJYC01136626.1:23-26737 GCA_006408675.1 Madoqua kirkii
TGGTTTTAGATTTGAAAGAGGTATATTGTTTTAAAATGAAGCAGAATACAGTTCTATAGTTTAACATCATAATAAAAATATAAAAATATATCAAGAAACAAATTTTCTGCCCTGAGGAGATCAAACGTATTTAATGATTTGCTAATATTCTAAGAAGCAAAATAGTACTTAGTTATCTTAGACATGTTTTGTAGCAGTTATATAGCCTAAGTATAAAATTAGAGCTATATTTTATAGTTTATCTTTTATATGGTTTATGGATCTGTTAAGAATTTGAAAATAAGTTATACCAACTCTAGAAAAGTAAAAAAGAAGTTAGTCTTCCCAAATATTTATGCTAAACTAAGTTTTTATTTTTTCTGATTGGATATTTTATTGGGTTTCCCTCTTTTATCTGTTTTATTTCATTTGGCCATTTATACTCTTCTGCTTTTGAACTGTGGTGTTGGAGTAGACTCTTGAGAGTCCCCTGGACTGCAAGGGGATCAGCCCTGAGTGTTCATTGGAAGGACTGATATTGAAGCTGAAACTCCAATGCTTTGGCCACCTCATGCAAAGAGTTGACTCATTGGAAAAGACCCTGATGCTGGGAGGGATTGGGGGCAGGAGGAGAAGGGGACGACAGAGGATGAGATGGTTGGATGGCATCACCGACTCAATGGACATAGGTTTGGGTAAACTCGGGTAGTTGGTGATGAACAGGGAGGCCTGGCATGCTGCAGTTCATGGGGTCACAAGGAGCGACTAAACAGAATTCTTCTGGAAATAAAAATAACCATATTTTGAGGTTTGAAACTTACATGCATGAAGTTACTAATATCAGACATCAAGATATCAATTAAAGTTGCTACTTGTTAAGATTATCAGTATAGCTCTTTAGTTCAGTTCAGTTCAATTCAGTTGCTCAGTCACATCTGACTCTTTGCAACCCCATGGACTGCAGCACATCAAGCCTCCCACATCACCAACTCCAGGAGCTTACTCAAACTCACGTCCATTGAGTAGGTGATGCCATGCAACCATCTCATCCTCTATTGTCCCCTTCTCCTCCTGCCTTCAGTCTTTCCCAGCATCAGGGTCTTTTCAAATGAGTCAGTTCTTTACACCAGGTTGGCTTTGGATAATTCACTTATTTGAATTTCTCTTCTCATAAGTAAAGCTAAAATAGCCACAATAATAGTATCTGTCATGATAACCTCATAAGGCATCTTTTGTGAAAATCTAGTGAATTAATACGTAAAAGAAGATTAGTCATTACAGAGTGCTGTGAAATAAATATAAATTGAAATTATTAATTTATGGCCTTGTTTTAAATGTTCATTTAAAATAGTGTGTGTGTATGTAGAGAGCAATAAAATAATACGTAACTAAAACTGACTTGGTTTTGATGCCTTTTTATGGTAATCTTCTGTTTTTAAGTCATTCAGGGCTTCTAATCCAGTCTCAAACTTGAGTCCCATTTTCTAGGTCAGAAATGGAATTGGTATTAGTAGAACCAGCTAGAAGTGTGAAGAGAATGTGTCCCCATAGTCCATGTAGGATTGTGGGGGCTTTATGCTCCCACATATATTATTTTGAAAATTATTTTAGCATCAGTCTGTAGGGTCAAAACCAGATACCTCTCTCAAATTATATTTATTGGTGAATTTTCTCTTCTAGAAAGAGAAACTGTTCAACCTATGAGGTTTAAGAAGCATGTGAGCCAATAAAATGTAATGTTATTTTCCCACGTCCCACATGCCAGTTAGTGCTTAGTTAATAGGACATGAGTCTATGAAAATGTATATATATTTTTGCTAGAAACATGCACATAGCCCTGTTTTCTAGTTCTTAGGCTGTCTACTCCTGGTAAGGGTCTGACTCCTGTGGTTATGTTCTATCAGTGATTCTCAGCCTTCCCTGTGCTTTAGACTAACCTGTGCATTTTCTAAATATCAGTCCTACCTCTCTACCCTCCATTCTCTTTCAGTTGGCTTAGAGTAAGATCCTGGCATTTTTTTAAGGCTCTTCAGCCATTCCATTCTTAATCTAGGTTTCAGAATCACTGCTGGAAGTCTAATATTTTTATCTTAAGTATAGATTGATTTCTGTTTTCAGTTACCTTTGGAAATCTTTCCTTCCCCATTGATGGCCAATTTGACTATTGAAATAAATAGACAATTGATTTGAAAACACCCAGCTCTAATAGAGCAGTGATTCTCAACATTTAGAGTCTGCATGAATTGCTTAGCATGCATACATGCTCAGGCTTATCCAGTTCTCTGCAGTCCTATAGACAGTAGCCCAATTGATTTCTGTTTTCAGTTACCTTTGGAAATCTTTCCTTCCCCATTGATGGCCAATTTGACTATTGAAATAAATAGACAATTGATTTGAAAACACCCAGCTCTAATAGAGCAGTGATTCTCAACATTTAGAGTCTGCATGAATTGCTTAGCATGCATACATGCTCAGGCTTATCCAGTTCTCTGCAGTCCTATAGACAGTAGCCCACCAGGCTTCTCTATCCATGGGATTCTCCAGGCAAGAGTACTGGAATGGGTTGCCATTTCCTCCTCCAGGGGATTTTCCTGACCCAGGAAACAAACCCACATCTTCTGTGTCTCCTGAAGTCACAGGCAGATTCTTTACCACTGAGCCACCTGGGAATCCTCCAGAATTGCTTAGAAGGCTTGTTAAAACTCTTGTTGCTGGGCCTCACCCACAGAGTTTCTGATTGGGCAGGTTTTTGGTCAGGTATGATAATTTACATTGGCATCCCTGATGCAGTGGACATGAACTTGGGCAGACTCCAGGAGGTGGTGAGGGACAGGGAAGCATGGCGTGCTGCAATCCATGGGGTCACCACAACTTGGCAACTGAACAACAACAACAACCAGGTCTCAGCTGATGCAGAGGTTGATTGATGCTTCTAGCCCTAGGACCACACTTTGAGAACCACTGTAATAGAAGAATTGACTGAGACATCCAAGCTGTTTAGATTCTTAAATCTCTCAGCTGCTCAGAGGGGCAGCCAATTCCAAATTTCCATAGGGTGAAAGTGAGGGATTGGGCCAGGAGGGCGGGGGCGGGGAGTTCTATGATTAATTTACTCTTGTTAATAATTGCCCAGTATTTTCACTTATCCCCAAGTAGTTTGTTGCTTCTTCTGGAAAACAGCTAATTCCAAGATTAATTACCAAAAAAGAGTTTGCATCACCTTTGTCCCCTTGCAATATATACTTTTTAATTCTGTAAGACTAGAAAGCAAGATTTGGGCCATTTTAGCATGAGAAGGAAATGGCAACCCACTCCAGTGTTCTTGCCTGGAGAATCCCAGGGACAGGCAGCCTGGTGGGCTGCCTGTCTCTGGGGTCGAACAGAGTCGGACACGACTGAAGCGACTTAGCAGCAGCAGCAGCAGCAGCATAGAGGGAAGAAAGAAAGGCATTTTTAATTAAGGAACTCAGGGTTACTGTAAAAAGAAGAACCTTCTTGTTGCTTCAAGGCAAAGCAACTTTATGAACAGCAGCTGGCCATCAGTTCTTGTACCTGAGGACATTCCACACCCATGAAAAGAGCCTAAGGTATCCTTCTACCAGAGGAAGAAGGAATCTAGGCTTTTTCTGAATCATTTAATCCTCTCAGCAAGCTTCAGATCACTAAGTCCATGCCAGGTACTCAGTGGCTTGACCAAGCTCAAGGCGTTTATTTATTGCAAGTGGACAGTAAGGGTGGCAGCTCTTAATTTAAATGCACTTTGTGTATAGCCTCTTTTATTGGGACCTAAGGGACGAGCAATCCCGAGCAAAAGATGCTTTGCTATTTCTTAGTCATGCATTCACTGTGAGGCAGACGGAATTTGAAGAGCCTAAAGGAAGGCAGACTGTTCCCTTTTATCCGATTCCTCTGGTCATAATTGAAGTTAATGCCCAGGTAAATGGGGTTTTCAGTGTCTTTTGTTCCCTGGAGGAAGAAACAGATGTAATCTGTCTCTGAACACAGGCGCTAACAGTCCTCCTAACCTCTCCCCATCACCCACCCTCTTTCTCCATGAATCTGCATCTGCCATAGACCACCTCTGTGTGCTTCTGGTAGGACAGGGACAGAAAAATGACCTGTGAATGGAATAAACACTATTGTACTTAGCCATGGTAAGAGACACAGGTTCAACCCCTGGGTCGATCGGGAAGATCCCCTGGAGAAGGACATGGCAACCCATTCCGATATTCTTGCCTGAGAATTCCATGGACAGAGAAGGCTGGCGGGCTATGAGTCCATACGGTCGCAAAGAGTCGGACATGGCAGAAGTGACTTTGCACGCACACACGCGTGGATTAGATACTGAAAAAAATTCTTTTTTGTATGTTTTCATAATGTCCTGCCTCTAAAGCTCAATTACAGCAAATGCCTAAAGTCCAGAAATGTATCAGAGGTGATGTGTAGGCAGTTTAGAGACAATCTGTCCTAAGAGGATTGTTTAAAACCCTTAAAAAAACAACTTGTGGTGTGTAGGAAGTCTGTTAAGAGACCTTCCTCACTCTTCTATTTTAGGCAGATAGATTCTTGGTACAAAATCCATGGAATTGGATGATTAAATATGACCATGATTTCCCAAAGCATCCCCACCATTTAAGTGGTTAACGCACCAGGAAATTTTTGTTTAAGGGCAATTATAGTTATTTGAATGCAACAAACTCAAAGCGCCTTTCATCTCAAGATTTTCAAATGCACAGAACTAGTGTTTTGCAGATTCAGCTTTGTTCACTGTGTTCACACAATTGGTGGCAAATCAGCTTTGGCAATTTGAAATGTATTCTGTGTACAGAACTTAGATTAGGAACAAGTCAGAACACATAATTCATAGGGTGCCTGTAAAAGTCAGCAGTGAAATAGTTTTCTCAAGGAGTTACAATCCCAGGTTTTTAATGAAGCAGCAATCAATTTTCTTGTGATGAATCTCAAGACCAGGCTCATGTTGTTAGTGGGGGGCAGACCTTTCAAATATCTAATAAAGTTTAATTTAAAACTTATGAAATTGTTTGAATAGGTATTTGAAAATCAGCCTAGGTCTCAAGGTACTTGCTTAGACCTTATAATTATTAGTCACTCTAAATATTCAACTGACCACATTGACTCTTTGAGTTGAAATTGGAAGGTCAATATAAAATATTTATGCTACAGCCAATAATTTTTAAAGACCTCACAGTCTTGGTGGATACATTAACCACTCCAGGTTTCTTGTTTATGCAGTAATAGCTGTAGTTGATCTGTTCTGAAAACGGGGATGAACAATAATTAATGGAAGTCTCTTTTATTAAATGGAAAAGTGATGGAGCAATAGTAAGAATTAATTGTAATTTACTAATCTAGAAATTAATATGCAGCTGGGCATGAGTAGAGGCAGTGCAATTTGGTGATTTAGCAATCATGACAAATTATCTTCATCCATAAGGTGTAGAGTTGCTAGCTTTCCATTATTTGATTTTTAGTAACAGACCCAGTTTCAGGAAGACTTTATATGAATGCTCATGTTGCCCTTTTATCCTGGAAATGTCAATTGGAGTCTGGCATTATTAATTAAATCTCACTCTCCCTCTTTGTCATGTCATGCTATAGTTTTTATGGAACATTGTACAAAACAGTGATTACTGGTAATTGACCTGCATATGTTGAATAATCTTAAGATGCTACTGAGAGTTTAATGTACCTTGTAAATTGAGAGGCTTCCAATTAAGTGTAGTTCTTAAGATAATCACTTTCAAAACTAATCAAGTAATAGGACATTAGTAAAGCTCTTATTGACTTAATTGTGACAAATTAATAAACAGACCCAGTGCAATTACTATAATGGCTTTATCAGTGAGCAGTTTTTCCAAAAATTTAAGCATAAGTCTATTCTATCCCCCTGGAAGTACAATAAAAGTTACGTAAGCTATTTTAAGGTGGGTATCATTCATATAGCTGTGTGTGAGTACACTGTGCAAAGAGCTTAAGATTTTTTGTGTGTTTCTTTCTTTTAAAATATGATTGCATTTATTTCAAAGGTCAGTGAATCTACTTGCCAAACCCTTAAAGCATATGATTTTATAAATGATCTTCTCTGTGCTTTGGACGAACCTATTACACATTCTTGGGTTCTCTCACTTCTGTTTCCCGTGCCTAGACCCTGGGGTTGGTACTCTCTCTCCTTAGAGAGCTAGGGAATGTCCTGTCCCACTCTCTCTGTCCCAAACTGCTGTCAGAGTGGTGATTTTTTTTTTTTTTTTTGGCTAGCACTCTGCAAATGGACTATGAAAATAAATGAATTATGAATTACATATGTGCCATAATTTTTTAGTATCTGACACTGCCAGTTTCTATAACTTGGCTGATTGTGTGTAAGAAAATGGCAGCAGAAGGAACAGGAACACAAGTCCCAATTCTGCTACATGAACAGTGTGATTTATTTCTCAAAAATACATCAAACTATATGTTTAAGATGCTGTGTTTACTGAGTATAATTTTTATTAAAAAATAATGGGATCACATCTCTTCTTTCTCTCAGCCTTGGCTTTCTCATTTCTTAAATGCAATTAAAAAATAGTATCCATTTTATGGAACTAGACCACTTTCTAACACCACACACAAAAATAAACTCAAAATGGATTAAAGATCTAAATGTAAGACCAGAAACTATAAAACTCCTTGAGGAGAACATAGGCAAAACACTTTCGGACATACATCACAGCAGGATCCTCTATGATCCACCTCCCAGTATACTGGAAATAAAAGCAAAAATAAACAAATGGGACCTACTTAAACTGATTCATGTCAGTGTATGGCAGAACCAATACAGTACTGTAAAATAGAATAAAGTATTTAAAAATTAATAATAAATAAATAAATAGTATCCATTTTACAAGGATAATGTTTATGACAGGCCCTTAGACTTCTGAGAAGTTGGGGGTCTTTTAGATACAAAAGAGGGGATCATTATGGAATTTCAGAACCCTGACATCTTTATGGTAGCTGTGCATACCACCTGTGTTTAAGTTAGGAGAGAAGAATGGATTTTCAAGTAAATGAGTGTATGTCTCTTTATGTGTGTGAGTATAATATGTATGTCTGTGTGTGTGTGTAGTTGCTAGGTCATTTCTGACTGTTTGCAACCCCATGGACTATACAGTCCATGGATTTCTCCAGGCAAGAATGCTGAAGTGGGTTTCCCTTCTCCAGGGGATCCTCCTAACCCAGGGATCAAACAGAGGATAGAGGATATATCACCAGATTGGGTTTTGACCAGCATTCAGACTTAATCAGCATGGAAGTCCAGTGTCAAAGCACATCTGGAGTTCTGATTGGGAAGGGGGTTCCCAGGCAGCTCATCCGCTCCCTGGGTGCGACTTCTCCCCGCAGAACTCATGCATGCATGTGTGCTAAGCTGCTTCAGTCGTGTCTGACTCTGTAACCCCGTGGGCTGTCGCCTTCCAGGCTCCTCTGTCCATGGCGTTTCCCAGGCAAGAGTACTGGAATGGGTTGCCATGCCCTCCTCCAGGGGATCTTCCTGACCCAGGGATCTAACCCACGTCTCGTATATCTCCTGAATTGGCAAGTAGATTCTTTACCACTAGCATCCCCTGGGAATCACTTAAAATTCGTCAGTTCAGTTCAGTTCAGTCACTCAGTCATGTCCGACTCTTTGCGACCCCATGAATCGCAGCACGCCAGGCCTCCCTGTCCAGCACCAACTCCTGGAGTTTACTCAGACCCATGTCCATCGAGTCAGTGATGCCATCCGGCTATCTCATCCTCGGTCGTCCCCTTCTCCTCCTGCTCCCAATCCCTCTCAGCATCAGAGTCTTTTCCAATGAGTCAACTCTTCACATGAGGTGGCCAAAGTACTGGAGTTTCAGCTTTAGCATCAGTCCTTCCAATGAACACCCAGGACTAATCTTCTTTAGAATGGAGGGGTTGGATCTCCTTGCAGTCCAAGGGATTCTTAAGAGTCTTCTCCAACATCACAGTTCAAAACCATCAATTCTTCAGCGCTCAGCTTTCTTCACAGTCCAACTCTCACATCCATACATGACCACTGGGAAAACCATAGCCTTGACTAGACGGACTCTGTTGGCAAAGTACTGTCTCTGCTTTTTAATATGCTATCTAGGTTGGTCCTAACTTTTCTTCCAAGGAGTAAGCGTCTTTTAATTTCATGGCTGCAATCACCATCTGCAGTGATTTTGGAGCCCAAAAAAATAAAGTCTGACACTGCTGTTTCCCCATCTATTTCCCATGAAGTGATGCCATGATCTTCATTTTCGGAATGTTGAACTTTAAGCCAACTTTTTCACTCTCCTGTTTCACTTTCATCAAGAGGCTTTCTAATTCCTCTTCACTTTCTGCCATTCCTCAAACAAGGGAAATATTATAAGGCTTCATAATAATTGTCATCATCTGGGACCGCAAAGCAGAGAAGGCAGTGGTAACCTACTCCAGTACTCTTGTCTGGAAAATCCCATGGATGGAGGAGCCTGGTAGGCTGCAGCCCATGGGGTCGCTAAGAGTCGGGCATGACTTCACTTTCACTTTTCACTTTCATGCATTGAAGAAGGAAATGGCTACCCACTCCAATATTCTTGCCTGGAGAATCCCAGGGACAGGGAGCCTGATGGGCTGCCGTCTATGGGGTCACACAGAGTCGGACATGACTAAAGTGACTTTAGCAGCAGCAGCAGCAGCAGGGACCACAAAGGGAAGTACACAGTGGAACTGCCCAGCTGAAGAAAGGTTATTTTTAAGTTATGGGATACTCTAAAATAAGGGCTAAAATTGTGGCAGTTTCATTCATCATGAGGTATAAAAATTATGATTCCTTAATAAGAAAAATTAATATGAATGCTAAATAAATATATCACTTTTAGCCATTTATTTACATGTAATTTTGTACTGCACTATTATGTCAGTACCATAAGTCCATGGTTTTTAAGCTTTTCTGCTCTCTTACCAGTAATATGTTTTTGAGCACTTAGCCCAGAGCATGTATTTTTACTTATAAGTTTTATATGCCAATACTGGCATATTAATGTCATGATCACTTTAAAACACTCCAAAATATAAAATTGTAAAAAGATACAGATGAGGAAATAAATTTTTATTTATTTTTAGTGAGTCATATGATTTTTTTTTAGTTCAGTTTAATCCTTGTGATACAATAAGTGATTCAGAGTTCTTGTTCTGTGTTTATTTCAACTTGGTTTTAATTTTGTCCAGATGGAAAAGATTTAAAGTTGTGTTGATGAGAGAAGTGTGGTATTGGCTGATCTAAAAACATGATGCTTGTTTTAAATCCTATTCTTTAATTATGCAAAGAAGATTCTTATAACTCTGCTGGAAAATTTCAGCCTTTCTTGTTATTTCTTCTTGCAAACTAATAGAAAATAAGAAAAACCTCTGAAACTCTTCCTTTGGACGATTCTAAAGCAGGATAGCAAATTCCATTCTCAAGTTTGACACAAATTTTTATCAATTTGTATAAATTTACTATATTTTTATGAAATTTGAAGGTGAGTCACAGTCACACTTATTTTCATAAATATCCAATTTCAAAATGATCTTTTCTTTGAAAAACTTTCTTTCAAATTCACATATTTTTTATTCACATTAAATGTTACTTTTATCTTCAAATGATGGGTTAAGCATTTTTTTTTTATTTCTTTTCTTCCATTTTTCTTTCTTTCTGTTTTTTAATTATCTGGTAGGTAGCAAACTACAAACAGCTACTTACACTAGAAAACATCAGCAAATAGGGACACATTTTTTTGTGAAATGTCAACTCTTAATTACTTTGCCTCAAGACAATCAAAAAAATCTCTTGTTTAGTCCCGAATATTTGTGTGGTCGCTTTCCATCCTTTTACAAACTGTTGTGATATTATAATTTTTCTACTGGGTAGAGATCTTGAATTTTAAAATTAACTGCATCAATGTCATTCTTAACTGCATCAATGTCATTCTTAACTGCATCAATGTCATTCTGTGCTCATAAATCCCACTACATCCACAGTCCCTGAAAGCTGTACAAGCAAAGGAGCCACTGCCGACCTCTTCTCATTTTGGAGTCTCTATGGAAACCTCTGAATATCTTTTACATGAAACCTTTTACGTATGCACCAAGGGAAGGGAATAGTGTATATCTGAATATTTAATTTAATAAAGCTTTTTTCTTTTAGATAAAAAATTTAGAAACAGCAGCTTTGATAGTTTCTTCCTGCACTCTAATTAAGAGTTTTGCATTCTGCTTCAAAGGCCGCTGCCATAAACAATAAATATCTAAATGTCACTTGCCTTTATCAAGCCTGGACCAATGTCTTATCATTTGGCAGCTTATAATGGGCATATTGTCTTAATATATTAAGTGGACTTTGATCCTGTTTAGATTACTCTTGAGAATATTTTTAAAATTGGCTTCAAGAGAAGTCTAAATTACTTTAACTAGATCTAAATATTATAAGACTATATAATCTTGTGGTATTAATTTTCTCCACGTTAAAGTGGGCCAACCATGGAAGTGTGCCTGAAAAAGTTGTTAATTAGATCAAGAGCTTTTTTTAGGTGAGTTATTGGTTTTAAGATGAAATAGGTCAGAAAGTGCTTAAAGACATTAATCTTTAATATTGATTAGCTATGCAACAAAATGGCTGAAGGTGTAAGTCTGTACTGAAAGAGTGGTATTTTTAAATGAAAAACATATATAGTGCTAGTATCCAAAATTTTTACAAGAGTCAAAGGACTTCAAATTATAGGTTTCACTCATGTGAGTTTCTGAGGATTATAAGGAGAAATGATTCCATGTTTATATTTTTTTAAGAAATTTTTTAAATTGGAATTTATAGATCTTTTAAGAATAATACATTTGCTTTTTCAAGTTTTTCCAAAAACAGTAAAGCCTAGGGTCTCTTTTCAAACTAAAGGTGCTACAAAATTCATTTATTATTATGTTGATCCTAAAGGAAAAGATGTAAAGGGGAGGAGATGGGAAGCAAGAGGAATTATGAGTATATAAGCTACAGGCCACCAGACAAGCTAATATTAATGCCTTATGCTTCTACAGTTCTCTGTAGTCTACAGAGGAGTCCCAAATAGATGTATGTTTTAAATTTTTCACTAATGTGATTTAATCTAGTCTGGCACAGACATAAATATCCAATTCAATAATTCAGATTTCTTTCTAAAATAGTTAACAATTGGAATAAAAAGAATTTTTTTTCAGGAAAAAAGAAATAATTTTACACTTTCAGAAAGACAGGGAATAGAAAACTGTCCTGATATTTTACTGCCATTATAGGCTACCACCATGTTTGTCTATTTGTGCTGTGTTGATCATTGAGCACTTCCTGGCTATTAAAAGTGTATTCATTGGGTCTGACAGAATTCCACATACCTCCCAGAATGAAATTTGACCAGTACACTCCTATTAGAACTATATCTTTTGTTAAACTCCTTTCACTATTTAAAGATGAAAGTAAATGTAAACCAATATAATCTCCTTTCTAAAGAGTTAAAATGGAAAATTATATGCATAGCGTCTTTCTTACCTGGATGAAAGAGCTAGGATTATGTAAATCTTCCCTTTATCCTCTTTTAGAGTAAAGAATCTGTATTCTTTTTTTCCCAAAGAAAAGAAATTATGTTGCAAGTTCAACTGAAAGACATACTTTGATAAATTACCGTAATATATTTTTGTCTTTCATGTAGAACCTGAATTCTTTTCAATCCTTTTTGTTACACATACGCTTTCTTTTCTTCTCCCATCTTAGTTACTCTTCTCCTGTATGTCCTCCTCATCTTTGTGATAATGTCAAAATCATCAGAACTTGGAACTGCATTCATTAAAATTCTTAGGGGTGTAGAAAAGGTGGAAGCATTTTCCTGTGGCTCAGTCTCTTCCTGCCTCTTAGTACAGTGTCCAGGCCCTCCGTGCAGTGAAGGAGGTCTCTGCATCCTCTCTTATACTGACTCTTCAAGGCATCAGTCTTTTCCTCTTCATCTTTCACAACACCTACTTATGTACACCTCATCCTCCCCACTCCATTGAGATGTTATGATACTTGCCTATGAGCCCTCTCTAGATAGAAACATCTGGATATTTTAGTGTTAAGTTCTAAATTTATGGCAGTAGCCATCCTTTGATCCACATCTCTAGCCCAGTCCTCCCTATAGAATGTAATCCCTATATCCTGCTGAGTGCCAGATAGCTCCTAAACTTAAATGTTGAAAGTCATCTGCATTATTTCCCTAAACCAGTGTCCCTTCCAGACTGACCTTTTGCTATACCAGTAACCTCAGTTCATCCCGAGGACATCTTGAAATACTTATTCTGATGGTTAGTCTGTCATCAGATCCTATGCACTCTATTTCTGTAATATTTCTGATCCCTCTCACAGCCAGGTTCCTTTCCCATTCTCATTCCATCCCTGCCCACCCTCCATCCAGTTCTGGTCTGGAGCAATAGGTTTGGAAATACTCCCCTGGCTACCAGTTTCTCTTCCCTCCAATTACAGTACATGCATGTATCTATCATAGCTAGAGTAATCCTCCCGAAATGTTACCCGTCTGCTCTCCATACTTTCTCCCCTTACTTAAGAATCTTTAACAGCCTCCCAAGAACCGTTCAGTTCAGTTCAGTCACTCAGTCGTGTCCGACTCATTGCGACCCCATGTACTGCAGCACACCAGGCTTCCCTGTCCATCACCAACTCCCGGAGCTTGCTCTAACTCATGTCCATCAAGGCAGTGAGCTTGCTCTAACTCATGTCCATCAGGGCAGTGATGCCATGCAACCATCTCATCCTCTGTCATCCCCTTCTCCTCCTTCCTTCAACCTCTCCCAGCATCAGGGTCTTTCCCATTGAATCAGTTCTTCTCATCAGGTGGCCAAAGTATTGGAGCTTCAGCTTCAGCATCAGTCTTTCCAATGAATATTCGGGACTAATTTCCTTTAGGATTGACTGGTAGTATCTTCTTGCTGTCCAAGGGACTCTGAAGAGCCTTCTCCAATACCACAGTTCAAAAGCATCAAAATCTTCAATGTTCAGCTTTCTTTATGGTTCAACTCTCACATCCATACATGACTACTAGAAAAACCATAGCTTTGACTATACAGACCTTTGTCGGCAAAGTAATGGCTCTGCTTTTTAATATGCTGTTGAGGTTTGTCACAGCTTTCTTCCAAGGAGCAAGCATCTTTTAATTTCAAGAGCTGTAGAGCTTTTCTTCAAATAGGTATGGTGCTTTCAAACCCTCATGTTTATGTATATTTCCCCTTTGCCTGAAAGGGCCCTCTTACCCTGAATAAAACTCTGCCATTTAAAAAATTTTACTGAATATTGTTGATTAGCAATATTATGTTAATTTCTGCTGTACAACAAAGTGACTCAGTTATACATATGTGTATTTTCCTTATTCTTTTCCATTGTGACTTCTGTCACAGAATACTGAATATAGTTCCTTGTGTTATACGGTAGGATCTTGTTGTTTATCCATTCTATATATACTAGCTTGCGTCTGCTAATCTCAAAACTCCCTGTCCATCCTTCCTCCCACTTTTCCTGCCCCTTGGCAACCACACATCTATTCTCTATGTCTGTAAGTCTGTTTCTGTTTCACAGATATGTTTATTTGTGTTGTATTTTATATTCCACACATAAATGCTGGCATACAGTATTTATGTTCCTCTTTCTGACATATTCCACGTAGTATAATATCCCTAGGTCCATCCATGTTGCTGCAGATGGCATTCTTTCATTCTTTTTATGGCTGAGTAGTACCCCACTTACATGTATACTGTGTCTTCTTTGTTCAGTCATCTGTTGATGGACACTTAGGTTGTTTCCAAGTCTTGGCTGTTATAAACAGTGCTCTCATAAGCATAGAGGTACATGTATCTTTTTGAATTATACTTTTGCCTAGGTATATGCCCAAGAGGGATTGATGGATCATCTGTCTGCAGTTTTTAAAGGGCCAGTTACATTACTTGTTCTGGGGAAGATTCTCTCTTTTTTTTTTTTAATGCCTTATGCTTCTACAGTTCTCTGTAGTCTACAGAGGAGTCCCAAATAGATGTATGTTTTAAATTTTTCACTAATGTGATTTAATCTAGTCTGGCACAGACATAAATATCCAATTCAATAATTCAGATTTCTTTCTAAAATAGTTAACAATTGGAATAAAAAGAATTTTTTTTCAGGAAAAAAGAAATAATTTTACACTTTCAGAAAGACAGGGAATAGAAAACTGTCCTGATATTTTACTGCCATTATAGGCTACCACCATGTTTGTCTATTTGTGCTGTGTTGATCATTGAGCACTTCCTGGCTATTAAAAGTGTATTCATTGGGTCTGACAGAATTCCACATACCTCCCAGAATGAAATTTGACCAGTACACTCCTATTAGAACTATATCTTTTGTTAAACTCACTTTCACTATTTAAAGATGAAAGTAAATGTAAACCAATATAATCTCCTTTCTAAAGAGTTAAAATGGAAAATTATATGCATAGCGTCTTTCTTACCTGGATGAAAGAGCTAGGATTATGTAAATCTTCCCTTTATCCTCTTTTAGAGTAAAGAATCTGTATTCTTTTTTTCCCAAAGAAAAGAAATTATGTTGCAAGTTCAACTGAAAGACATACTTTGATAAATTACCGTAATATATTTTTGTCTTTCATGTAGAACCTGAATTCTTTTCAATCCTTTTTGTTACACATACGCTTTCTTTTCTTCTCCCATCTTAGTTACTCTTCTCCTGTATGTCCTCCTCATCTTTGTGATAATGTCAAAATCATCAGAACTTGGAACTGCATTCATTAAAATTCTTAGGGGTGTAGAAAAGGTGGAAGCATTTTCCTGTGGCTCAGTCTCTTCCTGCCTCTTAGTACAGTGTCCAGGCCCTCCGTGCAGTGAAGGAGGTCTCTGCATCCTCTCTTATACTGACTCTTCAAGGCATCAGTCTTTTCCTCTTCATCTTTCACAACACCTACTTATGTACACCTCATCCTCCCCACTCCATTGAGATGTTATGATACTTGCCTATGAGCCCTCTCTAGATAGAAACATCTGGATATTTTAGTGTTAAGTTCTAAATTTATGGCAGTAGCCATCCTTTGATCCACATCTCTAGCCCAGTCCTCCCTATAGAATGTAATCCCTATATCCTGCTGAGTGCCAGATAGCTCCTAAACTTAAATGTTGAAAGTCATCTGCATTATTTCCCTAAACCAGTGTCCCTTCCAGACTGACCTTTTGCTATACCAGTAACCTCAGTTCATCCCGAGGACATCTTGAAATACTTATTCTGATGGTTAGTCTGTCATCAGATCCTATGCACTCTATTTCTGTAATATTTCTGATCCCTCTCACAGCCAGGTTCCTTTCCCATTCTCATTCCATCCCTGCCCACCCTCCATCCAGTTCTGGTCTGGAGCAATAGGTTTGGAAATAACTCCCCTGGCTACCAGTTTCTCTTCCCTCCAATTACAGTACATGCATGTATCTATCATAGCTAGAGTAATCCTCCCGAAATGTTACCCGTCTGCTCTCCATACTTTCTCCCCTTACTTAAGAATCTTTAACAGCCTCCCAAGAACCGTTCAGTTCAGTTCAGTCACTCAGTCGTGTCCGACTCATTGCGACCCCATGTACTGCAGCACACCAGGCTTCCCTGTCCATCACCAACTCCCGGAGCTTGCTCTAACTCATGTCCATCAAGGCAGTGAGCTTGCTCTAACTCATGTCCATCAGGGCAGTGATGCCATGCAACCATCTCATCCTCTGTCATCCCCTTCTCCTCCTTCCTTCAACCTCTCCCAGCATCAGGGTCTTTCCCATTGAATCAGTTCTTCTCATCAGGTGGCCAAAGTATTGGAGCTTCAGCTTCAGCATCAGTCTTTCCAATGAATATTCGGGACTAATTTCCTTTAGGATTGACTGGTAGTATCTTCTTGCTGTCCAAGGGACTCTGAAGAGCCTTCTCCAATACCACAGTTCAAAAGCATCAAAATCTTCAATGTTCAGCTTTCTTTATGGTTCAACTCTCACATCCATACATGACTACTAGAAAAACCATAGCTTTGACTATACAGACCTTTGTCGGCAAAGTAATGGCTCTGCTTTTTAATATGCTGTTGAGGTTTGTCACAGCTTTCTTCCAAGGAGCAAGCATCTTTTAATTTCAAGAGCTGTAGAGCTTTTCTTCAAATAGGTATGGTGCTTTCAAACCCTCATGTTTATGTATATTTCCCCTTTGCCTGAAAGGGCCCTCTTACCCTGAATAAAACTCTGCCATTTAAAAAATTTTACTGAATATTGTTGATTAGCAATATTATGTTAATTTCTGCTGTACAACAAAGTGACTCAGTTATACATATGTGTATTTTCCTTATTCTTTTCCATTGTGACTTCTGTCACAGAATACTGAATATAGTTCCTTGTGTTATACGGTAGGATCTTGTTGTTTATCCATTCTATATATACTAGCTTGCGTCTGCTAATCTCAAAACTCCCTGTCCATCCTTCCTCCCACTTTTCCTGCCCCTTGGCAACCACACATCTATTCTCTATGTCTGTAAGTCTGTTTCTGTTTCACAGATATGTTTATTTGTGTTGTATTTTATATTCCACACATAAATGCTGGCATACAGTATTTATGTTCCTCTTTCTGACATATTCCACGTAGTATAATATCCCTAGGTCCATCCATGTTGCTGCAGATGGCATTCTTTCATTCTTTTTATGGCTGAGTAGTACCCCACTTACATGTATACTGTGTCTTCTTTGTTCAGTCATCTGTTGATGGACACTTAGGTTGTTTCCAAGTCTTGGCTGTTATAAACAGTGCTCTCATAAGCATAGAGGTACATGTATCTTTTTGAATTATACTTTTGCCTAGGTATATGCCCAAGAGGGATTGATGGATCATCTGTCTGCAGTTTTTAAAGGGCCAGTTACATTACTTGTTCTGGGGAAGATTCTCTCTTTTTTTTTTTTGTTCCTTTCTACCTTGTCCCTTCCCCACCCTGGACAAGTTTAATCACATTCCTTTCTTTGTTCTCCTAACATTTTGTTCTTTCTATAAATACAAGCTATACCACTTAGCTGTGAGATTCCTAAAATTCTGCCTGTGTGCTGAATGCATAGAGATGAAGGCTCCTGAGTGAACTAAGAAGTAATATGATCATTTTCCTCCCCTAAAACAAAAAATGGTGCATAGAGGTATAATTACCAAGTGTCTTTTTGGTCAGTCTCTATTGTGTAAATATGACATTAATTATGTAGTGAAAAGTAGTATAGGCCGCTTTTTACAAAATGGTGTTTCACTGTGTGCTTTGGTTCCTGTTTTACATAGCTAGAGAAGAGATTGAGGCCATCCCATCATCTAAACCTTAAAAACTGGTATACCAAGTTCAGTGATTTATCTAAATAATGTTTAGATTCTCTTATTCTGGCATGATCAGATAACAGGACTCATAGGAAGGATTTAAATTATATCTGCCTACTTCAAGGATATAAGAAGAATGGGACGGAAGATGTTTGGTTCAGTTAGGCTGATTTTAAAAGCTCAAAAGAGAGGGGATATGTGTATACATATGCGTGATTCATGATGTTGTACACCAGAAACTAACACAACTTTGTAAAGCAAAAGCAATTGTATTCCAGTTTCTAAGAAAATAATAAAATCTGTGGGAAAAAGTAGAGAGACCACCTTGCAAAACTTTTATTCATAATTTTTTAGTGGGAAAGCATTTTTAATTAGAAGATGAGGTAGAAAGTAAGTTCTACTGAGAATATGTATAGGCATGAATCTTTGGCCCAGTGCACCTGAAATGATCAAAGTGGAATATCACAAGGCAGTGTGGCAATACTCGGCGTTAATCACTGTCCCAGTGCCCAGGCTGTGGTCCAGCACAACGTTTCTCTTGCCTTTGCCTTTTAAACTCTAGATAGACTCCTTTCATATGAAAAATTAAGACTCAAAAATACCATCTTATTTCTTTATCCAGTAAGACTCTTCATGAGCATTTTGATAGGCTGTTTCAGGGGTTCATGATCAGGTAAAATAAGTTCAGTAATGCTTTGGCAAGACAAAATGCAAGCAGGCTGGTGCAGAGCAGGCATAGAATTGTAGAATCAGCAGAAGGACCATGTGGTCCAAGAAATGTTCTTGTGCTTGTCGTCTGAGGTCCAGTTATATATTTGTCATGGTCACTATAGTTACATTAAACCAGGGCAGCACTGGTGCAGAGAAGCTGCTCCAGGAAAGTGGTCTAGGAACCAGACCTGTGCTTCCATTGCAGTGAGTTAAAGGAACCTGCTCGCTTACCAGCAATCATCAAGTGACCGTCCTCTTCATTATAGATCCTGGGCTAGGTGCCAGTGATGAATTGCTAAACACAAGCACATTCCTGGTGACTCTCAACAGAATTTACAGTCTATGGGACCAACAAGCATTAATTAATCACAATCAAATTTCAGGGAGATCGGAGACAGTTATCCTGAAGAAGGTGATTTTCAAGGTGAGATCAAGGGCATGTGTAGATGAAATCTGGGTGAAGAGGCAAGAGTGGACCGTCCAGGTAGTGGGGCCCATGATGGAGAATCTCCGTGTCACAAAGGAGCAGGGTAAGGCTGAGATGCAGAACAAAGGCAAGGCTGCCTGGAGCGCAGAGCAGTCATGTTTCTCTTGATGTCAGTGGGAAGCCGTGGAAGATTGTAAGCAGGATGAGCTACATAATGGGGCTTGAGCTTCGCTGAGTTAGATTTACTGCTCTCCTTGTCTTGAAAGCCATAAAACATAAGACCAGATCATGCCCACTTTCAGGAGCTGATAGTCTGGGATCTCTATATTTTCCTTCTTTCGTATTTAACTTTTCCCCAGAACACAAACCTCTGAGGTCCTACTCATGGAAGTTCACAGTCAGTCGTGTGTTAGTCGCTCAGTCAGGTCTGACCCTTTGCAACCCCGTGGACTGTAGCCTGCCAGGCTCCTCTGATGGAATTCTCCAGGCTCGGATACTGGAGGAGGTTGCCAGTCCTCAGAATGCTGGGAACAATTTTAAACTTGATCTTTTGTCATTAGTTAGCCATCAAGCAGCAGTCTCCAAGATTTCATTCAGTTGAAATAATCTGTGAAATCAGGTTGTTTACAAGGGACTGCTACCAAAAACGACTTGACTTGAGAGAAAAAGCCTGTGTTTGACACCACTAGCAAATTTGTATTTTTCAGTTCTGTTTACTTGTTTCGGTTAGTCAAAAATGAAGACTGAAAAAAAAGACTGGAAAAAGGAACCTGTTCATTTAATTTGTCGAAGAAACCATCATAGTGGGTTCAGATTCAAAACTGCTATTGATTAAGATGAGTCTTGCTACCAAAGGCCTAAACTCAGAAGGTGCAAGTATATATGCATATCTTTATCAGTTCATCTTACATGTGTTTAAAATAGATAAAGAAGAGGGAATTACATGAGTTGAGAATGTGACAGAGAAGTAGGCCTGCAGAAAAATTGAGTGAAAGGTTCATAAAAGATGTAGCATTCTTTTCTGGTACTGATAAAACACTTATCCTCAAAGAACGTTAAGTGTGTGCTGTTGATGATCAATCAAAAATGCTTGCAACTCAACCACATTTGTGAAATTTATATTTTTATATCAGCACAGCAGAATTTATTGATAAGTTATGTTGATAGTAATATCAAACTGTGTTTCACAGAATATAATGTCCATGAGATATTAACAGGTGATCTGTGAAGAGAAAACAGCTCTGTAGGTGACTGTAAGCACTATGTTACACAGCCTTCCTCACTGTAAACTTCTCAGAGCAATTAACTAGGTTCAGGCTTTTTTGTAACTTTGTTTCCCAGACTTCTTTCACTTGGAACCTCTTTTATCCAGAACAACTATTGCATTTCTGGTCTACATTTCCTGTCTCCAGAATGCACTTTCGTAAATTAGTGATTCGGATGAATGTTGTTACATGTTCTTCACATAGTCATCTTGATAAATATATCATTACTCTAGTATAATAAACTGATTACCCAGAATATATTTGGAAATGAATTGAAATGTCATGTACTATTCATTTATGTTAGCTACTAATGAAAGTAACATGTGTTTAGCAATATGAAATCTTAATTCAAAAAGTACCCGCTGTAGAAAATTAGCCTTATTGCTTATATTTATGATGCTTTCTAATTAAAAAGGAACAGACTCATGTTTGCCCTCAATGAGAGGTTTGAACCCTGGAGGTTAAAAGGTATAAGATTGATACAAACTATATTTCATTTTCATCTATGAGTAGGTAAAGCATCTGTATTTTTATTTAGAAAAAAATTAGTATTGCCTCCATGTTTGTTTTTTAAAGCTCTTCAGATTTATTCTCAGTTTCCAGTAATCCTGTGACTAAGATATTAGTTTAACAATTAGTTTTCTAAGAGTCTGAGCTTCCCAAAAAAGTCTGACTTATTTTATAAGAAAAATTTAAGGTGTATTGTTCCAGAAACTCTTTTTTTCTGAATTACAGTTACTTTTTGTGTTACTTTATTCCATGATGCATTTTTTAATGGTCAGTCAAGATGGTTGAATTTCTCAGCAAAAAAGAAAAAAAAAGGTATTAAAACTGTCATTAAAAATTGTTTGGGAATTATCAATATATATTAAAGAAAATCCTAAGTCAATACCACAATATCATGATATTTTCAAAGGGTAATCATTTTTATTGACCAGAGCTTTGGATTCATTGTAAACACATAAAATACCAGTAGTGTTAGAATGAAGTTAATCAGATTCTTTGCTTCTGAACTAAAGATAAAACTTTCTTCAATTAAGTTATCAAGGGATAAATATGCTGGCAAACAATCAATAAGTAATTACCCCAGAGCTACATTACAAGCGTCTCTCTGAACCGTGTCACTTACACGAGTCTAGTAAGTTTAGTATTCCAACATTGTTTAACATTCAGTTGAATATGTTAACCTAAGAGCAAGAAAATCAAGCCGTTTTTTCTTGTCTCCTTTTTTAGTCCAATAGGTATTTTTGCATATTTAGAAAATTTTTTTTAAACGTTAGATTCATATCACATGCTCAGTTGCTCATCGGTGTCTGACTTTTTGTGACCCCATGGACTGACTGTAGGCCACCAGGCTCCTCTGCGCATGGGATTCTTCAGGCAAGAATCCTGGAGTGGGGTGCCATTTCCTTCTCCAGGGGATCTTCCTGACTTAGGGATCAAACCTGTATCTCTTGCGTCTTCTGCATTGGCGGGCGGCTTCTCTACCACTACTGCCACTTGCAGTGAAATACTGTAGGTGTTTTTCTCTCTAGATAACATATTTTTAAATAATTTTAATTAGTAAAATAATGTTAGGTAAGTCTGTTGTTTTTAATAAACTGTATATTTTCTTTTTCTCTTATTATAAAAAACTATTAATTGGAGAAAATATAGAAAAAAAATAATCACAATTTCTATTCAGTGTAAATAAATACTTTAAAAATCATTCAGTTCTCATTTTCAGGAGTCAACACTGAAATCATATACTTTTTTTCCTGTTCTTTTTCTTTTTCATGTACTTTTTTGAGATATAATTTATAGGCAAAAATGTACCCATTTTAAGTATAAATTTCAATGAATTTGGACACATACCACAATCAAGGCATACAGCATTTCATCCCTCATAAAACTCTCCTTGTGACCTTTGCAGTCATCACTCCCCTTCATCTGACCATCAGCAACCACTGATGCATTCCCGTCACCATAGATGACTTTTGCCCTTTCTAGAATTTTATACAAAGGGAATCATGCAGTAAATGCTCTTTTCTCATTTCTTTCTTATAGCATAGTATTTGAGGTTCATTAATATTATTCTGTGTATAATAGTTCCTTTTGACTGCTGAATAGTGTCTTCTGGATGTACTATGGTTTTATCCATTCTGTAGTTTATGGGCATTTGTGATATTGCCAATGTTTGGTTATCAGGGACAAAGCTGTTTATGAAAGTTCAAGTCTTTACATGAACATGTTATTTCATTTTCTTAGGGTAAAAACCTAGGAATGGACTTGTTGAATCATACCAGTTTTTGTTCCTGACTCTGTTTTCAAAGATGTTTTCAGCAACCTTAGAAGATACAGTCTCTAACGTGTCTTCTAGGGTAGTGGGCAGTTCCGTTTGTACGGTTTTGTTGTGGTTTTTGTTGTTCGAGAAGGCAAAGATAACGTCTTGCTCTGGAGCAAATGTTGAGCAAGCTTATTAGGGTAAAGCTCCTTGACAGGAATACAGGCCAGCCACATGTGTAGCTTCCTCTCAGGTTTCTGCGTGTCACCCCTGTGGAACGTGCAGACAGAGGAACTGATGTCCCTATGAAATGCATGCTGTCCACTGTCCCTCTTTTGCTCCTTTCCTATATTATTATATGTGAACATATATTTTTATATATTGGCATATAATCTGTGTGTATAGATATAATGTATATTGCTTGAAGAATTACAATCTACTTAGAGTTAATATTCTGTTTCAGGTGAAATATAGGAACTTTCCACCGTATATAGTCAGCTCATGGTATGCAAGGGCATCCTCCTCAGTTACCAAAATCTGAGGTCCTTTACGTGCTCAGGTCCTTTACATAAAGTGGCCTCGTATAGCTGGCCCTTCAGAATCACTGAGTGTTAGTATTAGGTTTTGTTTGTTTGTTTTTGCTTCTGTTTCTTATCTGAAAACACCTATTTCTCTTTTACCTTTGGAGAAAGGCTTCATCACATATAGAATTTTTACTTTTCAAATCTTACTAACGTTTTGAATATCATTCCTTCAGCTTGTGGCCTCCATTGATTCTGATAATAAGTCAGCTATTATCTTGTCACTGTTGCCCTTTATGTAATGTGCTGTCTATTTTCTGACTGCTTTTAATTTTTTCTCGTTATCTTTGGCTATTGTAAGTTTGACCCTAATGTACCTATTCATGCACTGGAGAAGGCAATGGCACCCCACTCCAGTGTTCTTGCCTGGAGAATCCCAGAGACAGAGGAGCCTGGTGGGCTGCCGTCTATGGGGTCGCACAGAGTCGGACACAACTGAAGCGACTTAGCAGCAGCAGCAGCAGGTGTAGATTTCTTTGTATTTATCCTGCTTGTGTTCAATGCATTTTTTAGATTCACATCATGCTTTTCAAAAAAGTTGGGAAGTTTTCAACCGTTATTTCTTCAGACATTTTTTCCACTCTTCTCTCCTCTGTGCTTCTGTTTGACCTCTAAATGTTCTCCTCTGGACTCTGAAATTGATGTTTAGATGTCTTCTTTCTGTTCAACAGATGAATTTTTATTAATAATTTCAAGTTTTCTGTTTCTTCTGACCATTTCTTTGGCATGTTTCTCTCTAGTTCTTTGAATATATTTAAATAGTTGCTTTGGAGTGCTAAATCCAGCATCTAGATCCTTCTTTTGAGTATGAATCATATTTTCCTATTTCTTTGCATATCTAGTGAATTTTGGTTGAGAACTAGATATTGTGGATATGACCTTTGACATTTTATGTCCTTCTGAGAATGGTTTTCTCGTTTAGTAAGCAGCTAGCTCCTTTGCATTCAAACCGTAAACTCTGTCTTCCCTGCAGTGTACAACAGCTGAGATTTCTGCCCAGTTCTTTTAGTTTCCAGATGTTATTGTTTTCAGTCTGGCCTCCTGGGGAACTTTTGAACCTGTGCAATTTAGCATTCAGTCAGGTTTGGGGAAAAGTTTGTGGTAGGCCATCAGTAATCTCTGTCCGCTGACACTTGAAATCAGTGAGGCTTTAGCTTTCTGCCTCCCAAGTCAGGCTAGATTCAGGAGTCAGACAAAGCCACGAACTCACAGATCTCATCTAGTACAGGTCTGCCTTTCAGTGGTAAATGTTCCTCTGGTTTCTGTTAGCTGTCTTCCTGGTGACCCAGTGGTATTTTCTTTAGTGGTCCAACAGGTCTTTGGGCAGACAGTATACTCAGATTTTTAGTCCCACATCCTCTATGGCGTCTATGGACTAGGTCCCCACAGAGACACAGACACACAAATTTTCAGCTGCTCTACCAGCCTTTACTTAGCCCACCAGGCTCCTCTATCCATGGAATTTTCCAGGCAATAATAGTGGAGTGGGTTGCTATTTCCTCCTCCAGAGGATCTTTCTGACCCAGGGACCAAACTCACGTCTCCTACCTCTCCTGCACTGGCAGGTGGATTCTTTACCACTTCGCCACCTGGGAAGCCCCTTTAATAGATAGACAGATAACATGATTTTATAATTGTTAGTTGAGGATTTGCCAATCAATTCCCATCACCATTACTGAAAGTCAGAAGTCCTTTCATTTAAAAAATATATATTAAAAAGGGTCCTCCATGTTATTAAACATTTTCTTAACAACCTAGCTGCACTATAAGATCTTCTATGGTTTTTAAACTTTTTCTTGTTGTTAGATAGCCAAGCTCATTTCAGTCTTATATAAATAGTACCTGAATATACAAGTCATTTATTTATATTTGGGAATGTAAGTGTTTATACCTGAGAATAAAATTATTTCTTCAGGATAAGTTTCTGGAAATGGAATTATTAGGGAGTATGACTATTGTAAATATTTTTTATATATTTTGACTAACACTTGTGCAGAGTGATTGTACCAGTTGTCAGTGTTACCTGTGAAAGTAAGATTACTTACTTCCCTTCAAGTCACACAGCTTTAAAGATTGTTTCTAACTGAACTTTTTTATGGACTTCTCTTGTGGCTAGAAGAATCTGCCTGCCAATGCAGGAGACTCAGGTTACATCCCTGGGTCAGAAAGATCCCTGGAGAAGGAATGGCAACCCACTCCAGTATCCTTGCCTGGGAAATCCCATGGACAGAGGAGCCTGGCAGGCTATAGTCCATGGAGTCCCGAAGAGTGAGACACAACTTAGCAGCTAAACAATACTTTTATAAACTGTCTCTGCATACTATGCCTACATTTGTAAGAATCACAGTTGTAATATGGTTATGTAATCAAAACAGTAGAATAAATAGGAGCTTTAGTTCATTTAGTTTAATTATTAGGCTTCTTTTTAGTACTAAAAATATACATTAAAGAATCCTAAATTTCACTTTAGGAAACTAATTCTGTTTAGAACATACTTTAGAATAAATTACATATGTATTCCCTCTCTTTTTAAAACTGCTTTAATGAACATACAATTTACATGCCATACAATTCACCCATATAAAATATACAACGTTTTTTAGTATATATACACTGAGCTGTGCAGATTTCACCACCACTAATCACTCTTCCTGTTGATTAATAAATTGAGAATGTAAGATAAATTCCCTGCAAGGTCAATGAGTAGAGAATTTGTGGAACAGAGAGAAGGAAGATTCTGCCACAAGAGCAACTGGCTTTCTCCTTTGCACTTACTATCACTGCTCAGGATGTTAGCTATGATTATATAAATAACATTTTTAAGGCAATTTTGTGCATGTCAAACTGCAGAAGACTAAATGTGGTGAGAACAGTTTCCTATGTCAATGTCAAAGTGAAGTTTAGACAGTACTTTTTTAATAGTGATGAAAAGTGCTAATAAAAATAAATTGACAACAACAACCAAAATGAAAAATAAACACTGTAAACTTTTGGTATTAGATGAAGACTGTAATATTTCTCTTATGCCAGCAGTACTGCAGGCAAAAAGAGCTCTTTAAAAAGTGATGGTTCTTTACATGTTGAGGTCAGTTTGTTGATGAGATTGGATAATGACTAGGCATTACATGATTTGAAGAAAAATGTCCCTTCTCTTTGGAGATGAATAATGAACTATTTTGTGACTAATATCTATAATTTCATTAATTCCCCAAAAGAACACTAATATGCTTACATATAGGTAGATAAGTAAAGCAAATATAACAATATGAATATTAATAGTATTATATCTAGGTGGTGGACATACAGATAAATCTATGTGCTTTACTGAACTTTTGCTTTACCTTGTTCTTGTATTCAAATTTTTTTCTTAAAAAATAGGTTTTAAAAGTAGAGCAGTGAGTATTCTAAATATGAAACAAGAATACAGTCTTGTAAAAGTGAAAGTCACTCAGTCATGTCCCCCAGGCCAGAATACTGCAGTAGCCGTTCCCTTCTTCAGGGGATCTTCCTGATCCGGAGATCAAACGAAGGTCTCCACATTTCAAGTGGATTCTTTACCAGCTGAGCCACCAGGGAAATGCAAGAATACTGGAATGGGTAGCCTATCTCTTCTCCAGAGAATCTTCCTGACCCAGGAATCGAACCAGGGTCTCCTGAATTGCAGGCAGATTGTTTGTTTACCAGGTGAGCTACTGCGGAAGCTGTATTTCTGTTAAAAGGAATGAATATTTATTCATATTTGTTAGCATATGCAAAAAATTTCTGTAAAAGTGTTTCAACACACAGGAGAGATTCTCTGTGGAGGAAAGAGAATAGGAAAAGAGAAGATGAGGCACAAATTAAAAGTCAAACTTTTCATTTTTAATGCTTTTCAATATTTTGACACATTTTATGTCTAACAAAAATATACATTAAAAGAGATTATGTCCTAAATTGCCATTAAGAATTGGATCCTAAAAAAAATTAAAAATTTTTTCATGCTCAAAAGACTTTTTAGATTTTGGCAAAGCATTAGGCTTATAGATCTAGTAACTGTCATTGACCTGGACATTTAGTTTATTTTGGAGTCGGC
>SJYC01136637.1:0-13732 GCA_006408675.1 Madoqua kirkii
CTCCAACATTACAGCTTGCTGCTGAACAACCATCAGCAGAAGAATGCTGGATCTCACCAAAAAAATTTACCCCACGTAAAAGGGCAAAGCCGAAACCACAGCAAGATGATAGGAAGGGGCAAAATCATGTTTAGATTTACCCCATACCCACCAGTGACACTCAGAGGGCTCAAACAAAATCTTGTTCATCAGAGACTGAGCCAAACCTGCCTTTGAGTGTTTGAGTGTCTCCTGCAGAGGTATGGGTCAGCAGTGACCTGCAACAGAGGCAGAGGCTCTGGGTGCCACAGACCTGGGTGTGGTGTAAGCCCTCTTGGAGGAGATTATCATTTACCCCATCACAGAACCACTAGAACTTACATAGGACTGGGCAAATAGACTCTTGAAAGGCACAGACAAAACCTTCTGCACACCAGGACCCAAGAGAAAGGAGCAGTGACCACACAAGAGACTGACCCAGACTTGCCTGTGAGTGTTCAGGAGTTCCAGCAGAGGCATAAGTCGGCAGTGACCTGCTGCAGGGTTGAGGGCACTGAGTGCAACAGTGCATGCATGGGAACATTTGAAAGAGGTCTCTGTTTTCTTCATTACCTCCACCATGGTTTGGTCTCAGGTCAAACAACAGGGAGGGAACACAGCCTGGCCCAACAATAGAAAACTGGCTTAAAGATTTACTGAGCATGGCCATGGCCGTCAAAAGAATACCCAGATTCCCCCCTCACTCAGTCTCTCCTGTCAGGAAGCTTCCACAAGTCTCTTATCCTTATCCATCAGAGGAGAGACAGGATGAAAACCACAATCACAGAAAACTAATCAATCTGATAACATAGACCACGGCCTTGTCTAACTCAATGAAAGTATGAGCTATGCCATGCAGGGCCACCCAAGATGGACAGGCCATGGTGGAGAAGGGAATGGAGAAGGGAATGGTAAGCCACTTCAGTATTTTTAACTTGAGAATGCCATGAACAGTATAAAAAGGTGAAAAGATAGGACACTGAAAGATGAACTCCTCAGGCCTCTAGCTGCTCAATATGCCACTGGAGAAGAAGGAAAAATAACTCCAGAAAGAATGAAGAGATGGAGCTAAAGCAAAAGCAACACCCAGTTGTTGATGTGTGTTGGTGATGGAAGTAAAGTCCGATGCTATAAACAACAATATTGCATAGGACCTTGGAATGTTAGGTCCATGAAACAAGGTAATTGGAAGTGGCAAGAGATGAGAATGCCATGAACAGTATAAAAAGGTGAAAAGATAGGACACTGAAAGATGAACTCCTCAGGCCTCTAGCTGCTCAATATGCCACTGGAGAAGAAGGAAAAATAACTCCAGAAAGAATGAAGAGATGGAGCTAAAGCAAAAGCAACACCCAGTTGTTGATGTGTGTTGGTGATGGAAGTAAAGTCCGATGCTATAAACAACAATATTGCATAGGACCTTGGAATGTTAGGTCCATGAAACAAGGTAAATTGGAAGTGGCAAGAGATAGCAAGAGTGAACATCAACATTCTAGGAATTAGCAAACTAAAATGGACTGGAATGGGCGAATTTAACTCAGATGACCATTATATCGACTACTGTGGGCAAGAATCCCTTAGAAGAAATGGAGTAGCCTTCATAGTCAACAAAAGACTCTGAAATTCAGTGCTTGGATCCAATCTCAAAAACAATAGAATGATCTCTGTTCATTTCCAAGGAAAACCATTCAATATCACATTAAGCCACGTCTATGCCCCGATCAGTAATGCTGAAGAAGCTGAAGTTAAATAGTTCTATGAAGACCTACAAGATCTTCTAGAACAAACAAGCAAAAAAAAAGATGCCTTTTTGATTATAGGGGACTGGAATGTAAAAGTAGGAAGTCAAGAAACACCTGGAATAACAGGCAATTTTGGCCTTAGAGTACAAAACAAAGCAGGTAAAAGGCTAACAGAGTTTTGCCAAGAGGACACATTAGTCATACAAACAACCTATTCCAACAGCACAAGAGAAGACTACACATGGACGTCACCAGATGGTCAATAACTAAATCAGTTTGATTATATTATTAGCAGCCAAAGGTAGAGAAGTCATATTCAGTCAGCAAAAACAAGACAGGGAGCTGACTGTGGCTCAGATCATGAACTTACTGCCAAATTCAGACTTAAATTGAAGATAGTAGGGAAAACCATTAGACTGTTCAGGTATGACCTAAATCAAATCTCATACTATTATAGGGAGGAAGTAACAAATACATTCAAGGGATTAGATCTGATAGAGTGCCTGAAGAACTACTGACAGAGGTTCATGGCATAGTAGAGGAAGTGGTGGTCAAGACCATCATGAAGAAAGGAAATGCAGCAAAGCAAACTAGTTGTCTGAGAAGGCCATACAAATAGCTGAGAAAAGAAGAGAAGCTTAAGGCAAAGGAGAAAAGGAAAGACATACCCATTTGAATGAAAATTTCCAAAGAATAGCATAAGAAAACCTTCCTCAGTGATCAATGCAAAGAAATAGAGGAAAACAATAGAATGGGAAAGACTAGAGATCTCTTCAAGAAGCTAGAGAAAGCAAGGGAATATTTCATGCAAAGATGAGCACAATAAAGGACAGAAATGGCATGGATCTTACAGAAGCAAGAGATGTTAATAAGAAATGGCAAGAATATAAAGAAGAACTATACAAAAAAGATCTTAATGACCCAGATAACCAAGATGGTGTGATCACTCACCTAGAGCCAGACACCCTGGAATGTGAAATCAAGTGGGTCTTAGGAGACATCACTACAAACAAAGAAAATGGAAGTTATGGAATTCCAGTTGAGCTATTTCCAATCCTAAAAGATGATGCTGTGAAAGTGCCGCACTCAATGTGCCAGCAAATTTGGAAAAATCAACTACGACCACAGGTCTAGAAAAGGTCAGTTCTCATTCCAATCCCAAAGAAAGGCAATACCAAAGAATGCTCAAACTACTGCACAATTGCACTCATCTCACACGCTAGCAAAGTAATGCACAAAATTCTCCAAGCCAGGCTTCAATAGTATGTGAACTGTGAACTTCCAGATATTCAAGCTGGATTTAGAAAAGGCACAGGTACCAGAAATCAATTTTCCAGCATCCACTGGATCATCAAAAATGCAAGAGAACTCCAGAAAAAACATCTACTTCTGCTTTATTGACTACGCCAGATCCTTCAACTGAGTGGATCACAGCAAACTATGGAAAGTTCTACAAGAGGTGGGAATACCAGACCACTTGACCTGCCTCTTGAGAAATCTGTATGCAGGTCAACAAGCAACAGTTAGAACTGTACATTGAACAACAGATTGGTTCCAAATTGGGAAAGGAGTACATCAAGGCTGTATATTGTCACTGTGCTTATTTAACTTATATACAAAGCACATCATGGCAAACTCTGGGCTGGATGAAGCACGAGCTGGAATCAAGAATGCCAGGAGAAATATCAATAACCTCAGATATGCAGATGACACCACACTTATGGCAGAAAGAAATAAAGACTTAGAGAGTCCCTAGATGAAAATGAAAGAAGAGATTGAAAAAGTTGGCTTAATACTCAACATTCAGAAAACTAAGATCATGGCATCTGATCCCATCACTTCATGGCAAATAGATGGTGAAACAATAGGAACAATCAGAGAATTTATATTTTTTGGCTCCAATGATGCTGCAGATGGTGACTGCAGCTATGAAATTAAAATACACTTGCTCCTTGGAAGAAAAGTTATGACAAACCTAGACAACATATTAAAAAGCAGAGATACTATTTTACCAACAAAGGTCTGTATAGTCAAAGCTATGGTTTTTTTCAGTAGTCATTTATGGATGTGAAAGTTAGACTATATAGAAAGCTGAGTACCAAAAAGTTGATGTTTTTGAACTATGGTATTGGAGAAGACTCTTGAGAGTCTCTTGGACAGAAAGGAGATCAAACTATCAGTCCTAAAGGAAATCAGTACTGAATATTAATTGGAAGGACTGATGCTGAAGCTGAACTTCCAATACTTTGGCCACCTGATGTGAAGAACTGACTCATTGGAGAAGACTCAGATGCTTGTAAAGACTGAAGGTGGAAAGAGAAGGGGATAACAGAGGATGAGATGGTTGGATGGCATCATCAACTCAACAGATCTGAATTTAGACATCATTGGGGAGTTGAAGGACAGTTCTGCAGTCATGGGGTCACAAAGAGTTGGACAAGACTGAGTGACTGAAATAAACTGAAAATTATGTGTATATATATATATACATATATATATATATATACATATATACAGTTTTTATAAAAACTGTATAAAAGTTTATAGCAGCCTTTTTATACTCATTTTATTTATTCACATCAATTCTGAGTTGATCTGCTATACACAATTATTTTCTTTCAGCCTAATTTTAAAAACATAAGTTAGCTTACTTTTGAAAATTTCCTTTGTGTGCAGTTGGGCATCATGAAACATTAATAATTGACAACTAATGTAACAAAAGCAAACTCACCATAACCCTCATAACTTAGATTCACAGTTTTATTTCTTCCTCCCCAACATGCTATGTTGTCTCTGTTTTCTCTTTTCTTCATTACCTTATTTCTGAAGGTTATGCTGTGCGTTCTCGGCCATGTTTGATTCTTTGCAACTCTATGGACTGTAGCCCACCAGGCTGCTCTGTCCATGGAATTTTCCAGGCATGAGTACTGGAGTGAGGTTGCTATTTCCTTCCCTACAGGTTAATATTATTTTAAAATGTACTTAATATCATTGAATGGGATCCTGAGAGATCAAAGAAATAAATGCACATGTTAATATACTATGTGCTTACCTGAGTCTTAAACATTTCAAAATTAAAATTCACATAATCTAACTCCAGAGTGATTGTTCTGTCCAAACATAACACAACAAGTTGAGAAATGCCAAATTTCCCTTGTGTTATTTAAGCAGCATACAGTGTGGAGGGGTATAGAATTCAGAATGACACTTTATAAACTTTTCTGTCCAATCTTTTTCTTTCCCTTCACCTTCTTAAAGAAAAGAAAATTTTCTTTAATATGTTTCAGCTAACTCTAGCCCCAACACTTTATTTCTTCTATATTTCCCCTTATCTGTATTAGGTCTCCCTCTGTTTGTTTGTTTGTTTGTTTTATTTTTCACTATAAAAGCAGTCTAGAGAGGTCTGTTGTGATAAATGGCAGAATTTTTCTCAGAGAAAATGGCAGGCAGACAACCCAGGGGAGATGAAAGAAGAAAAATCAGTAGTCAAGGACATTCAAAGTCCAGGAACTCTCAAAATAAATGTTTGCCTATTCATGCTTATTAATTCCCAGTATTATTCTACTTAATGAAATACTTAGAGTATGTTAATTTAAAACTCTAAGATAGAAACTAACAGTAAAATCCTTCCTTCTTTGTGAACAAAAATAGTGTCAATTGCAAGCTCTTAAAAGTATTAAGTGAATGTGAACAGCCTCAGAACTTCTCTATTCTCTTTCTAAATACAGAACTAAATGAATGAAAAATAGGAACCTTATTTCATCATGTTTCTAGTTCATAAAAATTACTCTTGCCTCAAAAATCTGGATTTGAACAAGCAAATCCAGTTTCTCTTCTTTTTGTAACTGTCCTGTGTACAGCAAATACATGAGATCCTGTGTTGAAATAGTCTGATCTTCTCTTCCTGGAAGAATATAATCTGTTCATTTCTGTGAAGTTCACAAAGAATCATCACCACTATTAGGAAGGGCCAAAAGTTTATATAAGATTGCTGTTCTCTTCATTATGGGTAAGTCCACAGTTTGGATGAAGGATAACTGAGGTCACTGTCATTTTGTTAGAAATTAGCTCTGGCCTTGAAGAAAGGGGTTTGGAAGAAATAATGCAATGAGAACATGCTTTACTGAAAGTGGTTTGCAGTTCAGTGCTTGGGTTCTCTACTGGTCGAGAACTAAGGTTAAAATCAGACACACTAGAAATTCAGGCAAGCAATGCATGTCTGGTGGTCAAAATGTTTCCATAGTGATAAGCTGTCCATTAGACACAGTGGAACTGGCCAGCCTGACTTCCAAGACTCTCTTGGTTGAACAGCAGACCCATTCAGGAAGGAGGAAAAAGCATATTGCTTGAAGAAGGTTCCAACTTAATGCTCATGGAACACCAAAGAGTTAAATCCTTCCCCTAGTCCCCCTAGTTACAAAATATTAAGGTCCACATTCTCAGTCTCACTCCATATTGAAGGCTTTTACTTTTCCATGGGAACCTGCTTCAAGAATTGTGCCTAGGTGTGACACTTTTGGGCTTCTCAGGTGGCGCTAGTGATAAAGAACATACTTTTGACAGGTTTTTAGTAGCGGGGGTGGGGACGGGGGCTGCTCTGTGATAATCTGCAAATGCAAGACAACTTTCCTTTGCAAACTTTATTGTCACGTTAAATTGTTGTAATGCAATTTATTTTGAAACATGACTTTTAAAACAAATTATATTAATTCCCAAATACTCCATTTCACATCCTTAGTTTGGAAAACACTAATGACATCTGAATGTACCCAGAGGGAAAAATCACTTAATTTTATAGGTACATTATGAAATACTTTGCTTTTTACATTTTATGAAAATTTGAAATGTCAGTGCCTAACTGAGGGCTTTTCTTCCCATTTAATTCTTAACATAATCTTTTTCTTACGTATTCCTTTCATTTGCAACCTGCATCCTGTGTAAGTATCATTTCCAACTACTCCATTAACCTTGATCCCTTCTAGTCTGTCACCTGGCATACTTCCAGGGAGCTCTTTCACAGGCATTAAGTGTCTAATGTGACACTTAATCACATTTTATAGAAGCTAAACACAATCTAACATTGTATTTACTCAATTATCTTCACCATTGGGTAGCCAGGTAATTCAAGTTCACATGTTAACTCACTTCAGACATGTCTGACTCTGTGTGACATCATGGATTGTAGCCCACCTCTGTCCATGGGATTCTCCAGGCAAGAACACTGGAGCGGATTGTCATGCCCTTCTCTGGGAATCTTCCTGACACAGGGATCAAATCCATATCTGTTACATCTCCTGCATTGGCAGGCACATTCTTTATCACAGGCGCCTTCAGGTAATTCAAGTTCACATGTTAACTCACTTCAGACATGTCTGACTCTGTGTGACATCATGGATTGTAGCCCACCTCTGTCCATGGGATTCTCCAGGCAAGAACACTGGAGCGGATTGTCATGCCCTTCTCTGGGAATCTTCCTGACACAGGGATCAAATCCATATCTGTTACATCTCCTGCATTGGCAGGCACATTCTTTATCACAGGCGCCTGAAAGGACCCCAAAGTGTCACATGCTAAGTTGCTTCTGACTCTGAATTAAATTAACCTAATTTGGGTTCATAGATATAAATAAATATAGATTAACTTGTTTAGTTATCTACACATCAGCGATAGTATTGCCAAATTATAGTATTTTGTGATGTTATATTTAGCTCTAGGTATTGAAACAAACATATTAAAAAGAAAAACAAAATTTGTAAAGTATAAGCCTGATTAACTATTAATTTGTTGATCGAAAAAATATCTCTGCATATCTTTTTTTTTAATTTCAGTTTTCTCTTTTTTCTTTTTAAGTTCTGGTCAGTGTAATCATCATAATTTTTAGTAACTGACTTTAACTTTACCTCACATTTAGAAGCAAGTATTTCATTTGTTTAATTATGAGAGTATTTATGACCATTTTATCTATTACTGTGGGCACGAATCCCTTAGAAGAAATGAAGTAGCCCTCATAGTCACTGAAAGAGTCTGAAATGCAGTAGTTGTGTGCAATCTAAAAAATGAAAGAAAGATCTTGGTTCTTTTCTAAGGCAAACCATTCAGTATCACAGTAATCCAAGTCTATGTCCCAACCAGTAATGCTGAAGCAGTTGAATTTGAATGGTTCTCTGAAGACCTACAAGATCTTCTAGAGCTAACATCCAAAAAAAGTTGTCCTTTTCATCATGGGGAACTGAAATACAAACTTAGAAGTCAAGAGATACCTGGAGTAGAAGACAAGTTTGGCCTTGCAGTACAAAACCCTGATGCTAATAGAAGGCAGGAAGAGAAGGGGATGGCAGAGAATGAGATGGATGGTATCACTGACTCAAGGGACTTGAGTTTGAGCAAACTTGGGGAGATGGTAAAGGACAGGGAAGCCTGGCCTACTGCAGTCCATGGGATTGCAAAAGTTGGACATGACTGAGTGATTGAACAACAACAGTGAGAACATTTAACTCTAATAGCAAGTTTTGAATTTTATATGAAGATTTAACCACCTTCTAAATTATCTTTATGGCAATTCCTTAATTCTGTGGGTGAAATCTCCAACCAGTCCTTCATGGAAAATCATTCAGTTTGTCAACACTGCTTGTATACTTGTATATTATTTCAAAAAATAAAAATAATCAATGAAAGTCCTCTCTTGAAGAGAAATTTTAATGGTTTTGTTACTACTGCAAACCAATATCCATTGTGTATGAAATATTTTGTTTTTGTATGCTAGCAGAAAGAACTGAACCTAGAACCAAAGATAAAAAAAATCATCTTAAAAGCTCAAGTTTGGCATTTAGATAAATCTGGAAATAGATTTGCCTAAATGAAGAAATAATGGATGGCTTTAGATTATTTCTGTATTCTGTGCTTTTCATGCATGATGTGACTTAGATTCTTTCCAAGCCATTTATAAGCCTCCTTTTAACTATGTACTTTTAATATAAATGTAATGAGTTGTTGTTGTTTTCTTTTCTTGGAAACAAACAAAAACTCCAGAAAACTGCATATTTGATACAGCTATGGACAGCGTCCTTGACAAATAATTCAATAGCTCTCTGGCACACATGTGATAAAGTTAATAATTTTAAGATGTCTATTAAACTAGAATTATCTTTGAATTTGTACTTTTATTATATAGAAAAAAATGAGATAAAACAATTTAAAGCCATTCATCTTTAGACACAATCGAACTGTGTTATATGGAGTATATGAATTTGAGATGATATTGTTTTGAATTCTAAGGTGAGAGAAACTGTTTCTTAATTATAAACCTCACAAATATTGCAATTGCTCATATTCCTAGCTTTTTAACTAACCATAAGATAGACTGGAGAATTTTGCATAATTTGGTATAGTTGAATTTACTGGAGCAATCACTTAATGAAGAATTTTTAACCACCAAAAAGAGGAGATGCCATTTTCTCAAAGTATTTATGTAACACCAACATGTACTTTGGTCCTATGCATGTAAGTGCTGACTGCAGTCCAACGCTTTGAGCCCTCTAGAACTGTAGTCTACCAAGCTCCTCTATTCATGGGATTTTCTAGGCAAGGATACTGGAGTGGGTTGCCATTTCTACTCCAGCTTTAGCCTGTAAGAATGTAATTTCATGGTATTGTGTTCTCATTTGGTGTAGTTGATTCATACAAGGAAGTTTTACTTCATCAAAATATTTTTATATTATGTCTTTCAATACAACCTAAATTTTGCTCTTATAAATTATATAGAACTCTGAGAATGTCCTTGGCAGAGAAGAGGACATATAGAAAATGCACATGAAATACATTAGCCCTCTGACACCTACATGATTTTCCTATATGCAAGCTTTCATTATAAAAAAGTATCTTGACCTTGCACCGCTGTACTTGATTTCTATCTGTACACTTTTGTGACTCAGTTGTATTAATTATGATTACCTCAGGTAATTTGGAATAATTTCGCAGTTGGAATTTATCCCACCTCTTTTTCGGATGTCTAAACTTGCAGAAAACTTGATGTTTTCTTAAACTCCTTTTTGGTTGTCTAAACTTGCAGGCAATTTGGTGTTAGAGAAGACTCTTTCTTTAAAATTTTCAATTTATTTATTCATTATAAAAAAGTATCTTGACCTTGCACCGCTGTACTTGATTTCTATCTGTACACTTTTGTGACTCAGTTGTATTAATTATGATTACCTCAGGTAATTTGGAATAATTTCGCAGTTGGAATTTATCCCACCTCTTTTTCGGATGTCTAAACTTGCAGAAAACTTGATGTTTTCTTAAACTCCTTTTTGGTTGTCTAAACTTGCAGGCAATTTGGTGTTAGAGAAGACTCTTTCTTTAAAAATTTAAATTTATTTATTTTAATTGGAGGCTAATTACAATTGGTTTTGAGAGTCCTTTGGACTGCAAGGAAATCAAATCAGTCAATCCGAAAGGAGATCAGTCCTGAATATTCATTGGAAGGACTCATGCTGAAGTTGAAACTCCAATTCTTTGGCCACCTGATGCGAAGAACTGACTCACTGGGGAAGACCCTGATGCTTGGAAAGACTGAAGGCAGGGGGAGGAGGGGACCACAGATGGTTGGATGGCATCCCCGACTCAATGGACATGAGTTTGAGCAAGCTACAGAAGTTGATAGACAAGGAGGCCTGGCCTGCTTGCAAAAAATTGGACACAACTGAGTGACTGAACTGAACTGAACTGAAACTTACAGAATATGATAAGAAATTGTAGGAATTTTAAGCCTCTTTTGATTATAATAGCTAACATTGGGTTGGCCAAGACGCTCATTTGAATTTTTCTTTAAGATGTTACAGAAAACCCAAATGAACTTTTCACCAACCCAATATATTGAGTTCACTTTATGTTCTAGAATAGAGTTTCTTACTACATCATTTTTATTCTCACAAAAATTACCACTAGAAAGCCTTTTTTTTTTTTTTTGGTAAGGAAATCTAAACTTAGCAAGATTACACTACTTGCTTAAATAACTTGCAAATAATGAACAAGAGTTTGAACCCAAGTGATTCAATCCAAGACAATGATATTTTAACCTCTATATTATAGTATGCCCTCAGATTTTACCAAACATTTTTAGAATTGAGTGAGAAATATCCAAAGTAGTTAATAATGACTATCAAAGATAACTGGATTATAGCTACATTGTGTTACATCATTCATTGGACAGTATATATCTAGTAAAATTTTAGATGATAAATGAATAGATTTTTTAAATAGACATTTCTCGTGTAACAAACATATTCAGTTATGAACAGTCTCATGACAATATATATTTGGAAGTACTCTGTTTCCATGAACTTTTTTATGATGCAAACTCATTTTGTTTTCATTCTACTGACTCCAAATGTTGAAGCTGACCACTTTGAGGCTTTAATTCAGTAGCATTCCAATGATCTCGTTATGGACCAACCATCTCCACTTCTCTTACAACAGCAAAGAAAGGGCATAGGCTTGAAATACAGCAGACACAAGTCTAAGTCTTTATTCTGCTACTGCTAATTTCATAAGGTTAAATAATTGCATAAGTTCTCTGGTATATAAACACAAGTCATCTCCCCAAAATTGATGTGTCATTTCTAAAACATTGATAATACTGTCACACTGAACCATATATATGAAATCTTCACAGGGATTATGTTGAGTACTCAATTGATACCAGCAAATAAAATAAGTGAATTACCTGGAACTTATCAGCTAAATAAGTTTCAGATATGGTTTCAAACAAGTGTTTAAATAGGAACATTCTCTTTAGTAGTGCACCAAAGAGTGGTATACAGACAGCAAAATCATGCAGCAAGAAAATATATAACATTGTTAAGTTGCATTTTGGGGATGACTATGAATATTATTAAATATGCAAAAATGTTAGGATATTACATGCAAATATATCCCTCTCCTTCCCATCAAAGAAAACATAAATAGCACATTTGAGCATAGAGCCCTAGAAAATCATCCTGAATTATGAAATGTACATAATTAATTTTATGGAACTCTACTTAAAAGAAAATTAGTCTTGAAATAAAAGAAAAGAGACCTATGTTAGTGGAGAAAATTGAAAATTATAAAATAAAAAGAATGAAGAAAAGAAAAACTTACTTAAATAATATGTGAACAGAAAATAGAATTTAATTTCTATCATTAGTGAGAAAAGAGTTTTCCATTCATCTCAGTTGTTTACCATTCCAGATATTTATACTTAGCAATCCATCTCTCTTTAGGTTTAGTGGACAATCTTCGTGATGTGATTAAATTACATTTAGTTTCTGTTTGTATTCATCATGTAACAAGCCTCAGATGGATCCTTGTGTACTGTCAACATCCATGAATCTAATGGACAGTAGCAATAAAATTTTCCACATAAATTGCAATTAACATTTTTACTTTAGTTTGAGCAAATGGAATCATTGTGGCTAAAATATAAATTAGCATCTTCTTTGAAGTAAACTCTGTTGTGTTCCAGTGAGGCTTCACAAAATTTATCACCAAATTTTAACAAGACTGGTCCTGAAAAATACTGAATTATTCAGTTTAATCAGAATGTTTGTTTAATCTGCCACTTTTGACATCTAATGAGTTATGAGACTCAGGGCTCCAACTATTGAAACAAAATCGCATATTCACTATTTAGAACATTTTCCATTTCTAAGGTATGCACCAATGTTTGCTTGTCTTAGCAAATTCAATAAATTTGAACCTGGGTCTCCCGCATTGGAGGCAGACGTTTTAGCCTCTGAGCCACCAGGGAAGATGTTTAGTAAAGAAGAGGTACATAATTTGTGAGAATCAGTGAAAAATTGAAAATATGAGACACATTTATCAAAAGTTATTAAGAATTTTAAAATGGTAACAGTTGGGCAAAACTTTGGCATGGGGGATCCTTGTGACAATATACACAGGTCACAAGCCCATGAAGCTGGCCCTGGATTTTGTTCACATCACCCTGCCTTAAGAGTTATGCTGGAAATATGATCTGCAGTTTAGATTCTTGTATAGCAGTCTAATAATTCAAACCTTTGATGGTATCAGTATGCCAAAAAAGAAAAAGAAATAGAAATTTAGATAATCATCTAGTTATTTTGAGCCTCAAACTCGTACTTCTACTTGACATTATGGGAAAAATAAGCTTTAATTGGATTACTTAAATTATTATATATATTTAGATTGCTATTATTATATACTACACGAATTGACTTAAGCTTTTATATTACAGTTCAATTTTTAACTATCTTGATATCTTTGTTGTAATTATTTGAACTCTTACTTATGTGTAATATTACCTTAGCTTTTGCAATGTGTAATATTAAATATTAATATGTGCAATATACTTGTCATTTTATAATATGCTAAACCCCTACATAAATACAAATAGATAGATAGCTCGATGGATACATAGATAGATCGTAGATGTGAGCATGCATGCCAAGTCACCTCAGTTGTGTCCAGCTCTTTGCAACCCTATGGACCATAGTCCACCAGGCTTTCCTCTCCATGGAATTCTCCAAGAAAGAATACTAGAGTGGGTTGTCATGCCCTCCTCCAGGGGATCTTCCTGACCCAGAGATTGAATTCGTATCTCTTACATCTCCTGCATTGGCAAGAAGGTTCTCAACCTGGGAAGCTAAGATAGAAGATAGTAGGTGCATAGACATAAATATATGGTTAATAGACAGATGAATAGATAAATAGATAATAGTTATTTACTCCAATTTGAATTTAATCCTACCTCTGAGATCAGATAAGAGTCCCTCAATTTCTAATTCCATGAGAAGCAATATACTTCCAAATGACTTTTGTTCTGTTTTTAGGATATCCTCTGGCTCCAGGAATGTTTTTTGTTTTTGTTTTTGTTTTTTGCAACATACTGACCTATACTTGCAGGTCAGTACCAAATTTAGCACACATTCACCCTCCCCAAAAGCTAATTACACAGA
>SJYC01136638.1:0-34587 GCA_006408675.1 Madoqua kirkii
TTTTTTTTTTTAAGGATTCTCCACACTGTTCTCCATAGTGGCTCTACTAGTTTGCATTCCCACCAACAGTGTAAGATGCTTTCCTTTTATCGACACCCTCTCCAGCATTCATTGTTTGTAGACTTTTTTCATAGCAACCATTCTGACCACCGTGAGATAGTACCTCATGGTAGTTTTGATTTGCATTTCTCCGTGGATACTTCTTTCATAACTTTGTTGGAATTTCTTGTCTACTATTGTCTGCCTTGCTATTCTATTTGTCTTTCTAGGTTTAACTTTTCTATTCCTTTCCTGTTATTTTACTTTGTATTATATAAGGTACAACATATGTATACACACACATGAACATATAAAGCTGATAAATCTAGCCAGATAAATCTTGTTGCAATGATTTATTGCAGGTACTCAGGATATCTTCAAAGATTCTTATTTATGTATTCAGTTCAGCACAATTCAGTCACTCAGTCATGTCCGACTCTTTGCAACCCCATGAATTGCAGCATGCCAGGCCTCCCTGTCCATCACCAACTTCCAGATTTCACTCAGACTCACATCCATCGAGTCAGTGATGCCATCCAGCCATCTCATCCTCTGTCATCCCTTTCTCCTCTTGCCCCCAATCCCTCCCAGCATCAGAGTCTTTTCAAAATGAGTCAGCTCTTCTCATGAGGTGGCCAAAGTACTGGAGTTTCAGCTTTAGCATCATTCCTTCCAAAGAAATCCCAGGGCTGATTTTCTTCAAAATGCACTGGTTGGCTCTCCTTGCAGTCCAAGGAACTCTCAAGACTCTTCTCCAACACCACAGTTCAAAAGCATCAATTCTTCGGTGCTCAGCCTTCTTCACAGTCCAACTCTCACATCCATACATGACCACTGGAGAAACCATAGCCTTGACTAGACGGACCTTAGTTGGCAAAGTAATATCTCTGCTTTTGAATATGCTATCTAGGTTGGTCATAACTTTCCTTCCAAGGAGTAAGCATTTTTTAATTTCATGGCTGCAGTCACTATCTGCAGTGATTTGGGAACTCAAAACAATAAAGTCTGACACTGTTTCACCTGTTTCCCCATCTATTTCCCATGAAGTGATGGAACCGGATGGCATGATCTTCATTTTCTGAATGTTGAGCTTTAAGCCAACTTTTTCACTCTCCTCTTTTACTTTCATCAAGAGGCTCTTCAGTTTCTCTTCACTTTCTGCTATAAGGGTGGTGTCATCTGCATATCTGAGGTTATTGATATTTCTCCTAGCATGTCATATTCCAATATACAATGTTGAGGGGTTTATATTCAAAGTGCATAAAGACTCATAGAATTCAGTAACAAATGAATAGATTTAAGAAAAATTGGTAAGGAACCTGGTCTGGGAAGGTTTAACAGGAAGATTCCTACGTGCTGTTTCTCATACATCCTCTGTCCCTTATCAGTTTCTGGCAAGAGAAATGAGTGGAATGGCATGCTTCTCCCAGGACTGAGGTCATAGGGTGAGACATGCGCAAATCTCCTTCAGTAAGCATTCTCCTTATGACAAAACTGCTTAGTCTCGATCCTCTTTCTTGAGATATTAATTGTCTCCTGACCTTATGACCATTGTTAATCCCTTGTTCCCTTGGTAACAGTTGCTGTACATTTGGTTTTCTGATATTTATCATTGTCGAAAGAAATTCCTTGTAAAACAACCTATATATACTCACAGAAATATCATTAAAGCACCTTTGCTCCATCAGAGCGTGAGTCCCCGTGTCTTTCTTTCTTTCTCTCTCTCTCCCCCTCCCTCCAGCTAATTCTCTTTAGTGAAGAAACCTGCTGCGCTAATTCTCCTGTTTTGGCTTTCAAGACTCCCTCGAGAGGGTGCCCTGTGCCTTTATGGCAGTGCAAGCCCTGTTCTAGGGTTTTATTGGTTCTCTGCATAAACCAGGGAATGTTAGCTTCTTTCTCTCCTTCACTTTCTTATCATTGTCTCCAGACCACCAGGTTCTGGTCCATTAAAGGACCACAACAGGACCTGAATAGGCAATAAAAGGACAAATGGTGAACAGATACATGGAAGTCTGCTCAGTATCACTAAAATTCAGGAAATGTAAATAAAAATTACAATGAGGCTTTACTTCATACTGTTAGAGTAATTTATTAAAAAAAGAAGAAGAAGAAATAACAAGGGCTGATGAGGGTGCAGAGAAAGGGAATCATTATACATTGTTGTTGGGAATGAAAATTGCTGCGGTGATTATAAAAGACAATGTGAAGTTTCTGAAAAAGTTTAAAATACAACTACCATATGATCTATCAATCTCACTTCTGTGTTTATATCCAAAGGAAATGAAATCAGTATCTCAAAGAGATATCTGCACTCCTAAGTAAATATAGCATTATTTCCACTAGCCAATATATGGAAATGGCCTATCAACAGATAAATGGATAAAGGCAAAAAATATGCATATAGCAAAATAATATTCAGTTAGAAAAGAGAAGGAAATCTACCATGTGTAATAACATGGGTGAACCTGGAGGACACTATCTTTTGTGAAATAAACCAGTCACAGAAAGACAAATACTGTACAATCTCACTTATATGTGGAATCTAAAAGAGTTGAGCTTATAGAAGAAGAGAACAGATTGATGGTTCTGGGGCTGAGGGTGAGGAAAGTAGAGAGACATAGATCAGAGGCTATTTATTTTCAGTTATAAGTTGACTATTTTTTAGAAAGCTAATATACAGCCTGTGCAAGCTATTGTTCAGTTGTGCCTAACCCTTTGAGACACTATGGACTGTAGCCCGCCAGACTCCTCTGCCCATAGTATTCTCCAGGCAACAATACTGGAGTGGGATGTGTGCCTTCCTCCAGGGGATCTTCCTGACCTAGCCATCGAACCTGCGTCTCTCATGTCTCCTCCCTTGACAGGCAGTTTTTTACCACTAGCGTCACAGGGAAGCCCAATATACAGTATGACTATGGTTAAAATAGGGGCTTCTCTTGTGGTTCAGATGGTAAAGAATCTGCCTGCAATGCAGGAGACCCAGGTTTGATTCTTGGATCAGGAAGATCCCGTGGAGAAGGGAATAACTACCCATTCCAGTTTCCTTGTAGGGTGAATTCTATGTACAAGGGAGCCTGGTGGGCTAGAGTCTGTGGAGTTGCAAAGAGTAAGAAACAACTGAGCGACTAGCACTAACAATGGTTAACATACTGTAGCATATACTTGAAATTTGCTGAGAAAGGTAGATATTAATTGTTCTTACTACATACATAAAAACAAATTAAATATATGAGATGATAAATGTATTAATTGGCCTCACTATGATAATTATTTCACAATGTATAGATATATCAAGCTATAACATAAGTTGAGTTCAGTTCAGTCACTCAGTCGTGTCTGACTCTTTGTGACTCCATGAATTATAGCACGCCAGGCCTCCCTGTCCATCACCAACTCCCAGAGTTCACTCAGACTCATGTCCATCGAGTCAGTGATGCCATCCAGCCATCTCATTCTCTATCGCCCCTTTCTCCTCCTGTCCCCATTCCCTCCCAGCATCAGAGTCTTTTCCAATGAGCCAACTCTTCACGTGAGGTGGCCAAAGTACTGGAGTTTCAGCTTTAGCATCATTTCTTCTAAACAACACCCAGGACTGATCTCCTTTAGAATGGAATGGTTGGATTTCCTTGCAGTCCAAGGGACTCCCAAGAGTTTTCTTCAACACCACAGTTCCAAAGCATCAATTCTTCAGTGCTCAGCTTTCTTCACAGTCCAACTCTCAAATCCATACATGACCACTGGAAAAACCATAGCCTTGACTAGATGGACCTTAGTCGGCAAAGTAATGTCTCTACTTTTCAATATGCTATCTAGGTTGGTCATAACTTTCCTTCCAAGGAGTAAGGGTCTTTTTCATGGCTACAGTCACCATCTGCAGTGATTTTGGAGCCCCCCAAAATAAAGTCTGACACTGTTTCCACTATTTCCCCATCTATTTCCCATGAAGTGATGGGACCAGATGCCATGATCTTCGTTTTCAGAATGTTGAGCTTTAAGCCAACTTTTTCACTCTTCCCTTTCACTTTCAGGCTTCCCTGGTGGCTCAGACAGTAAAGCGTCTGCCTGTAATGCAGGAGACCCAAGTTTGATTCCTGGGTCGGGAAGATCTCCTGGAGAAGGAAATGGCAATCCACTCCAGCACTCTTGCCCGGAAAATCCCATGGACGGAGTAGCCTGATAGGCTACAGTCCATGGGGTCGCAAAGAGTCGGATACGACTGAGCAACTTCACTTCACTTTTCACTTTTATCAAGAGGCTTTTTAGTTCCTCTTCACTTTCTGACCAAGGAGTAAGGGTCTTTTTCATGGCTACAGTCACCATCTGCAGTGATTTTGGAGCCCCCCAAAATAAAGTCTGACACTGTTTCCACTATTTCCCCATCTATTTCCCATGAAGTGATGGGACCAGATGCCATGATCTTCGTTTTCAGAATGTTGAGCTTTAAGCCAACTTTTTCACTCTTCCCTTTCACTTTCAGGCTTCCCTGGTGGCTCAGACAGTAAAGCGTCTGCCTGTAATGCAGGAGACCCAAGTTTGATTCCTGGGTCGGGAAGATCTCCTGGAGAAGGAAATGGCAATCCACTCCAGCACTCTTGCCCGGAAAATCCCATGGACGGAGTAGCCTGATAGGCTACAGTCCATGGGGTCGCAAAGAGTCGGATACGACTGAGCAACTTCACTTCACTTTTCACTTTTATCAAGAGGCTTTTTAGTTCCTCTTCACTTTCTGCCATAACGGTGGTGTCATCTGAATATCTGAGGTTATTGACATTTCTCCCTGCAATCTTGATTCCAGCTTGTGCTTCTTCCAGCTAAGCATTTCTCATGATGTACTCTGCATAGAAGTTAAATAAGCAGGGTGACAAATACAGCCTTGATATATTCCTTTCCCTATTTGGATCAGTCTGTTGTTCCCTGTCCAGTTCTAACTGTTGCTTCCTATCCTGTATATGTTTCTCAAGGGGCAGGCTAGCTGGTCTGGTATTCCCATCTCTTTCAGAATCTTCCACAGTTTATTGTGATCCACACAGTCAAAGGCTTTAACACAGACAATAAAACAGAAATAGATGTTTTTCTGGAACTCTCTTGCTTTTTCCATGTTGGCAATTGATGTATGTCTTAAATATATACATTTTAATTTTTCCATTATACCTCAAAAAAACTGGAAAAATGTAAAAGAAAGATGTAACTAAAGTTTTGAGTGACAGAGGCACTTAAATAGAGGCAGTTTAAAAGGAGTGGCCCACTCTTTACCACAATGCTATCATAAGCACCATAAAAGCATTATTGATTAAACAATAAATTATCTTTGACATACTTAGTGTTAATGTTGGTAATGTTTACCTCAGCTACCTTCAGTCGGATACAACTGAAGTTGCTCAGTTGTATCTGACTCTTACTCCTGGTTTGCCAGGATTTTACTAAACTTCCTCCATCAGTCTCCAAAGACTATCCTCCCAAAGTTGTACGTGTATGTATTCACACTCAGTTTTGTGGGACTCTTTGCTGCCCCCTGAAATGTACCCCACCAGGCTCCTCTGTTCATAAAATTTTCCAGGCAAAATACTTGAGCCAGTTGACACTTCTTCCCCCAGGGGATCTTCTTGATCCATGAATTGAACCTGCATCTCTTGCATTTATTTTTTTGGGACCACTAGTTCCACCTGTGAAGGCCAAAGCATTAATCAAATAACCTAACCTTAAAAATTAAAGGACTATATAGTCATATTATAGGGCCATAACAAAGTGGGACTAGAAACACCTTCAGTTCCATGAAGTTTCCATTCAACAATGCTTACATATGTGCTTACCAGGTGCTAAAAATGTGGTGATTTTATTTCACTGTTACTATATCACTTTATGTAACATATTAGTCTTGTTTTTCCACTTTGCCTGGATCTTTCCAGTTTTAGTTAAGTATTTCATCTTAAAAATTCTTCATTTCCTGGTAAATAGACATGTCCTATATCTTTATTATATTGTTTGAGAATTTAGAGACTAGCATAAAAATAAAGAAATTCTACAAAGATATTCAAAGTACACAAGAGTTTAAGTTTAGAACAAAATACTCATGTTGATTTGAAAACAAATATTGGTCATGATGCTCATCTTCACAATGTCTGTTTTCCTTCATTTCTGTAGGAATATTGAGACATATTTAAAATAATTTAATGTAAGAGTTGACAGCAATAGTTGATGATAGTATTACAGAAAAAAAAATATTTTTCATTTGGGAGAGGAATCATTTCAGAGTGGAAATGCCGATAGTCATAATGCAGAACTGGGGAAAAAGTGAAGGGCACAGAATAAATGTGGACAAAATAAGGACAAGTGGACAGTGGGAGGGAACTTCTAAGAGATGAATGAATGTTGTCCTTTAGTGCTTAGTTAAGGGTTCAGATTTTCTTGTACGTGTTTGTCAGGGGAGTGTGTGATTTCTTCCATTCCATCTCACTGCAACAAAAATTTGAAGCTACGAATGGACCAGTGTTACAGATCTGTGTTACAGTTCAGTTTTATTTAGAAAGCAAAGGAAAATACATCTTGGAGGCATGAGGACACACTGATCCAAAATGCATGAAGAGAAGAGAGGCATCCATCCATCCCAATTTTGACTCCTCTTTTTTATGTTTTTTCTCCTCCTCCTGGGTCCACCCTGTGTAAATTGGGCTATCCAGGAGTGCTGTTTGTTTCACCTGAGATCCCCACTCTGGTTCTCGGACCTTCCTTTGTTCTACTTTTCCCTTCCTTGTCTTTTATCCATCACCATTCTGGACTCATTTTTCCTATCCTAACTACCTTACATGTTCAAGATGGATAAGTCTACAAAATGATGAAAATAATGCTCTTTCAGGAAAAGCAAACTATTCAAGTGAACACAGAACACTTCAACAGGGAGGAATCATCTAGAAAACTATGATAGAGTTATTTGGTTCTCCTAGGCATCAGTTAGTGTTGAAAAAGGAGAGAAGGGCCCATTCATCCTCAGGAATTGAATAGTCTTGGTGTAAAAGGAGACAGCGTCTCACTATGCTACCACTGACTTAAAGAAAACTATACAACATAAGAGCTATGAGTTAAAGTTTTGCTGAAACTCAGTCTTGCTGAGGATGGAGCCCAGGAAACAGCCTCTCTGTAGTTCTAAGGGGACTACTCTGTGGAGGTTGGGAATAAGTCAGTATTCATAAGATTTTTGGCTAAAGAATATGAGCCATCAAGTGTACAACTCAATAAAAGGTTACTATTGGTCACAAGAAACAAATTTCTCAGTTAACAATTTTAGTGCTTTTCTTATACATGAGAAGATACAAAAATCTATGTTGATTAATATTTTACCTGATATATACATCTATCTATCTAAGAGGCCTGATTTTCCAAAACACAGTGCAAACTCATCTTGTTTTCATCCTAAATTCCTCTCAGGGTACTCTCTTGGTCAGCAACTGCAGTGGCTGATGACTCAATCCTTGTAGAACTGGGTTGTGAGCAACCTTCTTTGTTTTGTACCTCTCCTACCTTCTCATCTCCTGTCTTCCCCTGTAGATGTTCTTCTTAGGTTGAGATTTCCTGAGTGAAGAATTGTGCCTACTTAACCATGAAACACATTGTATCATACATATTGTTTCATAAATAACAGGGGAAATAAGGTCAAAAGTACAATATATTTTAAAGAAAGCTATGGACTTCCCTGATAGCTCAACAGGTAAAGCATCTTCCTTCAGTGCAGGAGACATAGGAGATGACAGTTCAATCCTTGGGTTGAAGTTTCCCTGGAAGAGGAAATGACAATCCACTACAGTATTCTTGCCTGAAAAGTCCCATGGACAGAGGAGCCTGGTGGCTACAGTTGAAAGGATCACAAAGGTCAGACTGCTGAATGAGTAAGAATACACATGTATGCATGAGCCTAATTAAACATTGTGAAATTGATGAAACAGAGAAGCCATTTGACTGAGGTGGTTTAATAACTTGGTTGCCCAAGAAATCAAACCAAAATCCAAATCTGTAAGTGATTCAAGGTTAGAAAATCAAAACCCAAGGACATCAGTCAGAAACATCCAACTTTTAATCAGAAATAGCCAGCTTAAAGCTACAATCAATCAATAACTTTATTCTGTTTCTTCTTCTTTTTTTTTTCCCAGCTACTTCTTAAATTCTTATTGGTGGAGCACTTCTAAGCACTTCCAGGTTAACACTGCCTTATTCAAATCAATAATTGTTTAAATAAACCCTTAAAAAGTTCATACACCTCACTTTATCTTTCAACAATTTGTGTCTATGCTCAGTCTCTCCTCTTATATCTCCATAGATGCATTCTACGTTGCTCATTGAACTTTTTGGTCTTTGGGAATAATGACTGTTCTGTTTTAAACAACTATGAGTAATGCTTCAAAGAAACTTAAATACCCAAGTGGAAATATCAAAGAGGCACACGACATGCAATGCACAGAATCAGAAGTTTTGGGTTCCTTTTCTTGCAGTTTCACTGTGCATTTATTGATAAGGCATTTTACTTCAACACTGCAGATGAAATATAGTTAGGACAAACGTTTACTTGGTTGAGTTCCAAGACTTTTTTCGCTAATGAAGTAAGCATCAGGGGTCTTATTTTTAGCAATGTGTGTTTCTCTTGATGCTGATAACCTGGTATGTCTTATTTAAGCATTAACTCAGTAATAGCAAATTCTAACAATGCAAGAGACTGTCTCCTATATTTCATTATATTGACATATAATCAGTAAACTATTGTGAATCTGCACATTTTCTAATCAAAATTTGATCATGACTTTCTTTTACTCAATTCTTTTTGGAATATAATGGCATATGTTGTTCATTGTTCTACAACTTTGCATTTCTTCCTGCGTTTTTCCTTGTCTAGACATCTTTTCATATTATTCCATATGCTGATTCATTTAATTCATGCAGTATTATTGAAAGAATATAAAAATTTTAAAATGGCATTTTCTTTTCTTTTTTTTTTAAGAAAGAAAACCCAAAATAAATAGCATTGTATTTAGATGGTGCTGAGTCTCATTCCATTCACAGTAGATAACGGGTGTGAATTGCTTCTTTACCTGCATAAATTTCCTGCTGTGAAGCTCTTTGTTAACTTCATGCTGCTTTCTTGCTGTATTAAGATTGTGAAAATACTGATTTCTACCTTAATGTAATTTTAAATGCTTTACTATTTTGAATAATATTTATTTGTAAGTTTCTTCCTTAAATGAAAGTGAATACAATAATGCAAGTAAATGTTATATACTCTACCCAATATTGATTCTAGAAAGACTACAGGACTACTGCATATACACAGAGTTCAATTCACTTCAGTCACTAAGTTGTGTCCAGCTCTTTGAGACCCAAGGACTGCAGCATGCCAGGCCTCCCTGTCCATCAACAACTCCTAGAGTTTATGCAAACTCATGTCCATCGAGTCGGTGATGCCATTCAGCCATCTCATCCTCTGTCGTCCCCTTCTTCTCCTGTCCACAATCCCTCCCAGCTGACTCTTTTCCAATGAGTCAGCTCTTCGCATGAGGTGGCCAAAGCATTGGAGCATCAACTTCAGCATAAGTCCTTCCAATGAACACCCAGGACTGATATCCTTTAGGATGGGTTGGTTGGATCTTCTTGCAGTCCAAGGGACTGTCAAGAGTCTTCTTCAACACCACAGTTCAAAAGCAGCAATTCTTTGGTGCTCAGCTTTCTTCACAGTCTAACTCTCACACCTGTACATGACCACTAGAAAAATCATAGCCTTGACTAGATGGACCTTTGTTGGCAAAGTAATATCTCTTATTTTCAATATGCTATCTAGGTTGGTCATAACTTTCCTTCCAAGGAGTAAAAGTCTTTTAATTTCATGGCTTCAGTCACCATCTGCAGTGATTTTGGAGCTCCAAAAAATAAAGTCTGACACTATTTTCTCTGTTTCCCCATCTATTTCCCATGAAGTGAAGGGAAGATGTCATGATCTTAATTTTTTGAATGTTGAGTTTTAAGGCAACTTTTCACTCCCCTCTTTCACTTTCATCAAGAGGCTTTTTAGTTGCTCTTCACTTTCTGCCATAAGGATGGTGTCATCTGCATATCTGAGGTTATTGATATTTCTCCCGGCAAACTTGATTCCAGCTTGTGCTTCTTCCAGCCCAGTGTTTCTCAAGATCCCCTATAATGAAAATGACATCTTTTTTGAGTGTTAGTTTTTGAAGGTCTTGTAGTTCTTCATAGAACTGTTTAAGTTTAGCTTCTTCAGCATTACTGATCAGAGCATAAATTTGGATTACTGTGATATTATATGGCTTGCCTTGGAAACAAACCGAGGTCATTCTGTCATTTTTGAGATTGCTTCTAAGTACTGCATTTTGGACACTTTTGTTGACTATGATGGTCACTCCATTTCTTCTAAGGGATTCTTGCCCACAGTAGTAAATATAATGATTATCTGAGTTAAATTCACCATTCCAGTCCATTTTAATTTGCTGATTTCTAAAATGTCGATGTTCACTCTTGCCATCTCCTATTTTACCACTTCCAATTTGCCTTTATTCATGGGCCTAATATTCCAGGTTCCCATGCAAAATTGCTCTTTACAGCATCAGAGTTTACTTCCATCAACAGTCACATCCACAGCTGGGTGTTGTTTTTGACTTGGCTCCATCCCTACATTATTTTTGGAGTTATTTCTCCACTGATTTCCAGTAGCATTTTGGGATTGTACTAACCTTGGGAGTTCATCTTTCATTGTCTTAGCTCTTTGCTTTTTTATACTGTTCATGACATTCTCAAGATAAAAATATGGAAGTGGCTTGCCATTCCCTTCTCCAGTGTACCATGTTTTGTCAGAATTGTACACCATGACCCATCAATCTTGGGTGGCCCTACATGGCATGGCTTACACTTTCATTGAGTTAGACAAGGCTGTGGTCTATGTGATTAGTTTGACTAATTTTCAGTGATTGTGGTTTTCAGTCTGTCCACCCTCTGATCAGAGGGTTAGTTAGTTAGTTAGTGAAGTCGCTCAGTCATGTCCGATTCTGTGTGACCCCATAGATGGCAGCCTACCAGGCTCCTCCATCCATGAGATTTTCCAGGCAAGAACACTGGAGTAGGTTGCCATTTCCTTCTCCAATGCATGAAAGTGAAAAGTAAAAAAGTCACTGAGTCATGTCCAACTCTCAGCGACCCCATGGACGGCAGCCTACCAGGCTCTTCTGTCCGTGGGATTTTCCAGGCAAGAGTACTGGAGTGGGGTGCTGTTGCCTTCTCCAGCACCTACTGTTAAATACATATAAATCATATATGAATATACAAACTTGTTTATTGTAATGTGTGTGCATGCAAAGGTACTTTAGTTTTCATAGAGTCAGGAATATGCACATGTTTGCCTGTGTGCATGCATTCATTGGTAGAGAAGTGTGGTTCAATACTGTACATTTCTCCTCATCTTAGAACTTTATCTTCCCCATCTTAGAATTTCAGAGCTCCCCATCTTATAATTTTAAAGCTCCATCTTAGAGATTATCATGTTGGATATTCTAAGATGGGGAGCTTGGCATCAATTAAATTCCCCATCCTTCATCATTTCCCTGTTGATATATGATCACCCTGACCTGGTAGACCAGTTTAGCTAGATCCCCTTACCACTTATGCCTTCACCCAATGACTTGTTGGCTATATCCTCACCATATTGATTCTAGAAAGACTATGGGACTATTGCATATACACACAAATGTATATAAATAATATATGAATAGACTTGTTTATTCTAATGTATGTGCATGCAATAATAGTACTTTAGTTTTCATAGAATCAGGTATATGCTTGTGTTATTATGCATATGCTCCTCATCATAGAATTATCCTTCCCATCATAGAATTTTAGAGGAAATTATTTCTGGAAATTTGTAAATGTTTGGTGCCAGCAGTTGAGATATATAAGATAAATATAACCTTTTAATAGAGCTTTTAAGATACACGTATCAGGAGAACTACAATTGCTCCATGAGTTATTTAGAACATGTTTATGATTGTGGTAAATTTTCTGGTTTTTTTCTGGATAATAGAATTCAGCTTGGTTGACCTGTTTAGAAAAGGTCTGTGCTTTAAAAAGCTGCCACCAAAACATCATAGTAAACCTACCAGAAAGTGTAACTGTCAAATAATAATTTTAAAAAATTCTGACACAATGAAATGTTAAGGAAGACTTTATTAAGGATGATTTGATAGGTGTCAAGACTATTACAATAAGAGTGAGAAATTGTGTTCAACTCCAAATACAAGGAAAAATGAGAATTTAGAGCCAACAAGTCATTGAGTGGAGGTATAAGTGGTAAGGGGATTCTAGCTAAATTGATCTACCAGGTCAGGGTTATCATATATCAATAAGGGAATGATGAAGGATGGGGAATTTAACTAGATGCCAAGTTTGGGAGGATTCTCTCACAGTGACACAGCAGGATTCTTGCTAAAACTAGACTCTACAAAGACAGAGAGGACACCCAGGATGAAGCTCAGTTGAGCTGATAGCTCAGAGGACCCTGACTAAAATTTGGTTAAGGAGAGAATCTTTGCCATAACTTCCTAGTAGATTAGAAGAGATAGTTCCACTACACAGGTTGTAGAAGGAGAATGCATCAAATGATGGTCTTCAGTAGCATCAGGTGCTGTTCTACCCACTGCTGTGATAGTGCTATTCATAACTACAGTGAATGCCATGGTGAAAGTGGGTGGAGAGCTCTGGGCAGGGTAGCACTGATTAAACATTAATCAGTGAGCTAAGAATAAAGAAGGAAATTTTATTTGAGCCAAATTTGAAAATGATGACCCAAGAAGATCATCTCAGAAAGCTCTGAGAACTGTTCCTTCAGTAATAAGTCAGGACACTGTTTATATAAATGTTTTGAGACAGATGTGAGTGATAGTTTCTCAGTCATGCCTGACTCTTTGCAACCTCATGGACTGTAGCCTGCCAGGCTCCTCTGTCCATGGAATTCTCCAGGCAAGATTACTGGAGTGAGTTGCCATTTCCTTCTCCTTGAGACAGAAGGCTGTACATTAAGTGATGTATTATTGACTGTTTAATATTTCAGGTGTAAGCATCACGGCAGTTGGCCATATGATTTCTTACAAAATCAAAAAAGAGTGTCATCTTTTAAGGAGTTATCTGCTTTGTTGTTGTTGTTGTTTTGTAGAGTTGGGGAGGGAGATGCATTGCAGTTTTCAGGATCTTGAGTCCCCAACTAGGAATTGAACATGGGCCCCTGGCAGTGAGGGTACCAAGTCCTAACCACTGGACCACCAGGGAATGCCCAGGAGTTGTGGAGATGCTGGGAGAATGTTGCTCTTTATGGTTGACCAAGAATCGGGAGAGGTTTGGTCAATGCATAATGCAGATACACAATGCAGACTGCAGGAAAAGAGTAGCTCAAACGGTAGAGAAGACTTTTTTGTGGAAATTTTTTGTGTCTTGCCATAAAATATACATTTTATTTCACAGCATCATCTGTGACAGTGCACCTGGGCAGAACAAGCATAAGAGAGAGCCTAGAGTGATCAACAGGACAGAAATCAATAACACAGAAGAAACCGGGAGACACACATACAGACATTTCAAACAAAAAAGAACCTTAAATATGAATCTGAGATACTGTCTTTCCATAGGTAAGGACTTATGCAAAAGTGATATCTTACTAAATTGGCCTTATTTGTACTCATGGGCTGGTAAAGCCTGAGGACTTTCAGCTACTGAAATAATAAATCAGAACAAATATAAGCCATAAAGACATACATAATAAAAGTTTGAGTAAAATAAAAACCAGCTCATCCTTCATGAACTTCACCATTTCTGACTCATCAGAATTGGGACTGCGAATGATGAAGTTGATGAAGATGTCAAAGACAATGTCAAATGCAACTGAGAAAATTATATCTCGCCCAGAATACAAAGGCAAATAAATAATTGGGATGCAAAATGTTTTCTTTCAAATAAAGTATACCCATCTCCACTTGCAGTACATGGTTCAAGAGGTCATTAGAGGATATTACAAGAGATACAGGCTTGCATTCACTTACTCTTCTCTAGAGGAGGTTTTCTTCGTGGAACTGGAAAAACACAAAGCCTCATCCAGCTACTGGAAATCCCTGAGTCAACACTTGGGTGCACTTTGGAAGATGAACAGCTGAGGACAAATTTTAAATATTGATAGAAAGGATCATACTCTTAAATTTAAGTAAGGTTGTCACTAAACAAAAGCAGGAGAGATTAAACACGTGACATTATTCTGACCCCAGTGAAGCCACTTCTAATGAGGAATTAGCTTCAGGTTGGCAGTGGGACTTCCTATAAGAGTCTTCCTCTGCTGCAGGCACTGCAGCTTCTACTGAACATTCTGAAAGACTTTGCCAGCTTGCTCTCATGTGCATCCAACAATCAATGCTCAAGTTTTTACTGAGTGCTTTTTCTTTCTTCCTCTCTTTTTTTAAAAATTTTGTTCACATATATTAAAAGGTGGTAAATGTAATAAAGCTGTAATATATACTTTTTTCCCCTTCAGTGTGAATATGAAACAAATAGGGGAAAGAATGGTGTGGGAAATACGCATTATTTGAAGGATCATAAATTCCATTATCCTCATTTTCTGTCTCTGAGTAATTTTTCTGTGTCTGGGATTAATTCAGTTCCATGGAAACATGGGAGGGAAAAAAAAAAAAAAAACAAATGTGAAGAGCCCATATCTGGAAACTTTTGGTCACTGGGGCAGAAGTTAATATATATGATTAATAAGCAAACTACAAAAGATGTTTAATAGCAAAGCACTAATGCATTGATTATAGAACTTAGCAGTTCACATTACAAAATTAATTACAGTTTTGGTTCTGCTAATACTGTGTGATTTGGGGCAAGTCTTATTTTATCCAATTCTCAGTGACCTTAGCAGTTGAATGAGGAAATTTAATAACATGTTCTCCTAGGTGCCTTTCTTTTCAAGGTTAGTTTAGGAAACTGTAGACTGCAACCAAAGACACAAGTAGTTTTATTTAATTTTTCTCAGGTTATGAACCATGTATGAAGATGAATACTTGAGTACATATACATGCAATATATGCATATATATGTTACGTGAAAGTGAAAGTGTTAGTTACTCAGTTATGTCTGACTCTTCGCAACCTCATGGACTGTGGCCCACCAGACTCCTCTGTCCATGGAATACTCCAGGCAAGAGTACTGGAATTGGTTGCCATGCCCTTCTCCAGGGGATCTTCCCAACCCAGGGCCTGAACTGCAGTATCCCACTTTGTGGACAGATTCTTTACCATCTGAGCCATCAGTGTATACGTTTGTTTAAATAATAAAATTAGTATTTATGCAAACACACTGAGAGGTTCTTTCATTGGTCTGAGGACAGACATAAATCAACTTGAGATAAAAGAATCATGAAAAAGCCAAGAACCAATATTTCACACAGACGAGAAAAGATGTACAGATAACCAGCATACCCATGGAGACAATCAGCATTAGCCATCAGGGAGTGCCAATGAAAACAACAGTATGATCCAATGTCAAGCCCACTAGAGTGGATTAAAAAGTAAAATTGACATTATAAAATAAAATAACTACTTCTGAAAATAATTTAATCATTTCTTATAAATTTAAGTATACATTTACAATATAGCCTAGCAATTTCATTCCTAGGTATTTACACAAAACTGAAAAATAGATGTCAGTACCAGGAATGCTCATAGGAGCTTTATTTGTGAATAAAAAGTGAAAACAAAATAATGTCCATTAAGTTTATTGATAAAGACATTTTATTATCTTAATTCAAAGAGTATAGTAGTTACCAAAATAAAAGGGCAAACTACTGATAAATACCTAATCACAGATGAATACTTTAAACAATGTGCTGAGTGCAAGAAGTCAGACAAAAAAATAAATACTGTATGATTCCATGTATTGAAAATCTACAATACTCAAAAAAAAAAAAATCCATAGTGATAGAAATCATGTCAATAGTTGCCTGGGTCATGGGTAAGGGTGTGTAAGCTGCCTGCAAAGGACATGAGGGAACTTTCCATATCATGATTAGGTTTCTAAACATGTAGTATGTGTTTATAAAAATCATCAAACTTGCATTTAAATGCATGAAACCTCACAGTTTGTAATTAGACTACAATATTGAAGCTAAAGTGCTGACTCATTGCATTATGAAGTTTAGCATTTTGGATATTCCACATTCACCAATCTTCAGGGATTACTTGATAGGAGCTTATGTACTGATCAAGAGGTGGAAAACTATATTTAACAACTAATAAACCAACAGTAAGCAAGAGAGTGTGTTATTGGCCAAAGGATAAAGAAATAGATCAATGGTGTAAAATGCAGAATCTGGAAACAGAGCCATATAAATAAAATTGATATCTTCAAATTGTGGTGCTGGAGAAGATTCCTGAGAGTCCCTTGGACAGCAAGGAGATCAAATCTGTCAAGCTTAAGGGAAATCAACCATGAATATTTATTGGAAGGACTTGCTGAAATTGAAGCTTCAGTATTTTGGTCATCTGATGTGAACAGCTGACTCATTGGAAAAGTCCTTGGTGCTGGGAAAGACTGAGGGTAGAAGGAGAAGATGACATCAGAGGATGAGATGGCTGGATGGTATCACCAATTCAACGGACATGAACTTGGTCAAAAGTCAGGAGAGACACAGGGAGGTTTGCTGTCCTGCAGTTCAGGAGGTCACAAAGAGACATGACTGAGTGACTGAACAACAACAGCAATAACAAATATAGTCAACTGATATTTGACAAAGGAAAAAAAGCAATACAATGGAGTAAAAAAGTCCTTTCAACCAATGGTGCTGAAATAACTGAACACTCAGATACCAAAAAAAACAAAGAATCTAGACACAGAGTGTATACCCTTCACAATAATTAACTCAGAATGAATGCTAGAACTAAATGCAAACCCAAACTATAAAGCTCTAAGAGATAGCATACAAAAAGCTTACATGACTTTGGACATGACTTTTTAGATACAGCACCAAAGTCACGATTCATGAAGGAAAACAATGATAAACTGTAGTTCCTTTAAATTAGAAACTTGTACTCTGCAAAAGAAAACATCAAGAGAATAAGAAACAAGCCACAGACTGAGAGAAAATATCTTTAAAAAACATCTAATAGCTAACTATTACTGAAACTAGACAAAGAACTCAAGGAGCTCAAAAATAAGAGAAAAATCTAAAAACGAGCCAAAGTGCTTAATTGACTCCTCACTAAGGATAAATAGAGGGCAAATAACATATACAAAGATGTTTCACATGATATGTCCTTAGGGGAATTCTCATGAACATAGCAAAGCAAGCCCACTATATATCTATCAAAACGGCCAAAGTTTGGAGCCCTGAGAGCAGTGAGGCGGAGGATGCGGAGCCACAGACAGTCTCACTCAGTGCTGATGGGAATGCAAGGTTATGCAGTCACTTGTGAAGACAGTTTGAAGGGAAATTCTTACAAAACTAAATATACTTTTACCATACGATCCAGCAATCACACATCTCAGCATTTACCTAAAATAGCTTAGAACTTATGTCCACACAAAAACCTGCATATGGATGTTTATAGCAGTTTTATTCATAATTGCCAAAACTTAGAAGCAACCAAGATGCCCTTCAGTAAATGAATGGATAAATAAACTGTGGTCCATCCAGACAATGGAATAGTATTCAGCACTAAAAAGAGATATCTATCAAGCTATGAAAAGACATGGGAGAGACTTAAGTGCATATCAGTAAGTCAAATAAGCCAATCTGAAAAAGTTACACACTGTATGACTTCTACCATATGGCATTCAGGAAAAGAAAATCTATGGAGAAAATGAACTGTGCAATGGTTGCCAGAGGTTAAGGTCGGTCAAAGAATGAATTGGTGGAGCCCAGAAGATTGTTAAAACAGTGAAAATACCCTGTGTGAGACTATAATGATGGATTCTTGTAACTATATGTTTGCCCACACCCATAGAATGTACTTCCAAGCATGAACCCAAAGATGAACTATGGATTTTGGTTGATCACACTGTGTCAATGTAAGTTCAATAACTGTAATAACTGTACAGCTCTGGTGGGACACCTTGATAGAGGAAGTGGGCTACATGTGTTTAGAGTCAGAGAATGTTAAAGAAATTGCTGTATTATCTCAATTTTGCTGTGAGCTTAAAACTACTCTGAAAGTACTCTTTAATATGAAAAAGAAAAATTGAGTATTTAGAAAATGTAAAATATTATAATAACATTATAATTTTTCCTTCAGTGACATCTAAACTGTATACTTTGTTACTAAACCACAAATACCACTGCAAAAGAACATTGCAGTGTCTTCCAATGTGTTTTTTTTTACAAAATTTTTCAGACGCTAATAATCTGAGCACTCCTAACACTGCATGCTGGTTCAGCTGGAAATGTTAATCATATTTCTATTCCTCAGGAATGAAGAACACAAAGGCCACAAAATTTCTTCTATAAAGATGATTTATTATTGTTGAATATTCTCCTTTTCATTACTATGCATTTATTTGGGAAGGCAATCTTTGTAGGGGAAGAGGAACCATATGACAACTAGTAATTTGCAAACAAAAAAAAGGGCCTGCTTCACTGATCTATGTCATTAACAGAGTCTAGGAGGCTCATAACAAGCACATCAGTTGAACAATACAGACTTCTATCTCCAAATTATCCACACACTGCTTCACACACTCACATACACACAGCACTCACAAAAACATCACAGAAGCAATACACATGCAACGGACATTTGCACAAGATACACACATTCATACACACAGACAGCAGATCATTATAGTTTACACATCTATGGCAACTGACATTATTCGAGAATTACTGCCTTTAAAAATGAACTGATTAAAGGGAAAATGAAGAGGCAAATAAGGCTATAAACAGTTATAGATTTTGCAACTTTGTCCTGTCCCCCCAGAGAATTATTGTCCTTTTAAAGGGAAAGAAGCTCATTACCTTCTATCTACACTTCCCTGCACTGATTTTCTACCTTGCACTGGAATTATTTATGTACATCTTATCTCTGATTTTACCATAAACAGTTTAGGACCAAATCTCTTTCTGTATTATTTTTATAATTTCTGAATACCTAACATTATACTCTGATGTAGTTATTTATCAAGTGCAAATTAACTGAATAATGCATTAGTGCCATAATTATCATGATAATATTGAAATTATACTCATATAATGGAAAGAGGAAATAACTAAAAGTGCTGTAATCCTTCCTAGAGGAAAAGGAAATGTTCTTATATTCTTGTTCAATAAAAGTAAGTAAGAAATTATAGCAGTTCAAGTTTCTCAAATAAAAGAAAAAGGAGAAAGTATTTGTGTTAGTGACTTTCAGTTCAGTGGCTCAGTCATATCCGACTCTTTGCAACCCCATGGAATGTAGTACAGCAGGCATCACCGTCCATCACCAACTCCCAGAGTTCACCCAAACTCCATTGAGTCAGTAATACCATCCAACCATTTTATCCTCTGTCATCCCCTTTTTCCTCCTGCCTTTAATCTTTCCCAGCATCAAGGTCTTTTCAAGTGAATCAGTTCTTCGCATTGGTTGGCTGAAGTATTGGAGCTTCAGCTTCAGCATCAGTCTTCCCAATGACTACTCAGTTCTGATTTCCTGTAGGATGGACTGGTTGGATCTCCTTGCTGTCCACGGGACTCTCAAGAGTTACCACAGTTCAAAAGCATCAATTCTCCAGCACTCAGCTTTCTTTATCATCCACCTCTTACATCCATAAATGACTACTGGAGAAACCATAGCTTTAACTAGATGGGTCTTTGTTGGCAAAGTAATGTCTCTGCTTTTTAATATGCTGTCTAGGTTGGTCGTAACTTTTCTTCCAAGGAGCAAGCATCTTTTAATTCCATGACAGCAGTCACCATCTGTTGTGATTTTGGAGCCCCCCAAAATAAATTCTGTCACTGTTTCCACTGTTCCCCCATCTATTTGCCATGAAGTGATGGGACCAGATGCCACAATCTTAGTTTTCTGAATGTTGAGCTTTATGCCAATGTTTTCACTCTCCTCTTTCACCAAGATGCTCTTTAGTTTTTCTTCGCTTTCTTTCATAAAGGTGGTGTTGTCTGCATATCTGAGGTTATTGGTATTTCTCCGGGCAATCTTGACTCCAGTTTGTGCTTCATCCAACCCAGCGTTTCTCATGATGTACTCTGCATATATGTTAAATAAGCCAGTGACTTTAATGTATGTTATTCTACAATAATTAGTTGAATTGTTTCTAGTGAGATATTCCTAAATGATTCAAGAACTGGATATTTAAAAAATGGTTAAGTTCTTCTGCATGTGACTAAGTCCATTGCCTGATTTCTAATCCCATAGCAGTATCTATATGATACTGATATGGTACCACCATAGCAATATTGCTGGCACCCAGGCAATATTGATTGCTTTGATTTGTGGTTTGTTTTTTTTTTTTTTTGAAAGAATCTAAACTTGTTAAGGGGACCCAACCTTCTCCAGTTTCCCACTCCCCAAGAGACTCAGAAGACGTTGATAGTGTGCAGCTCCAGGAAAGGTCCTGATGTCATGTCATGTTCTACTCCAGTCATGGTGTGTATGATTCTCACACTGAGGCAGTCTGTGCACAATCACCAGTGCCCTCCTTGAGAAATCAGTCCATCAGATTTGTGAAAGGATCCCTCTTGTCCTGTATCCCAGCTTGTCTGTGCTCCTCCGTCCCTCCCTCCTTGCCGCCCTTCTGCCATGCTTTCTTTTTCCTCTCTCTTCCTCTAATTCCCTTTTTCTACTTCTCCTTCTTTCCCCTATTCCCAATCCTTGATCTTACTCCCTGCTCTCCTGTTGGATATGTGAAAGGAAGCAAGCAGACCAGCAGCTTTGCAGATACCAAAAAGGTTTTCATCTTCACAGATAGAATCAGCCCTGCAGGAAGCTGATGTTGAAGGTGACAGAGTTAAAAGACTGAAAGAAACTAGGTCATCCCTGAGACACTGTGTCTACTAATCCTGAATGCCGCACTCGACGTGGACTTCTACTTTCTTAGGATGATAAGCATACTTGTAGTTTAAGTCAGTTTGTTCCAATATTGTTGCAAACTAATTTTGATGCAATCCTTAATCTCAATCCTCTACCATGTTTTTAAAAGTCCTTCCTTCCTCACTTGTTTTTTCATATGTGCCATTATTATAGTTAGATAAAGAAACATGCTTAGCTTTATGATACTAAATGATTACCATTAAATACTGACAATAGCAAAGGAAAATAGTACAAACTCCAATGAAATACTAACAGCTAAAAGGCCGATTTTTTAATGTGCATTTGTAGCAGCCATTTGAGTGAGTCTACATAATGGTTTTAAAGGACTTTCAATAATGTTTCCTGCAGCTGTGCAGACTTTTAACTTTTAACTCTTCATTTAAAAATACATCTAAATATAAATCAAGCACTATACACTTCCAATTTAGCTGTTTGAATGGAAAGAGAAAGTGGAAAGCTGGAGCAGTCATGAGTAAGTGCTATAGAAAGCTGTAGTCGACAGTTGCAATTTAAAACCAATCAAGTGGGCAGGGGAAGGGGAACAGGGAACCTGAAAATAACTGGGAAGCTTAGAAATAATTTTAAAGCAATAGCTACCCCAATAATGACTATGGTTAATCAGCAATCCAAGAGTACCACCCTCTCTGCCAGTAGTTCAATTGTAGCCCTTGGGTTTCCACCAGCAGTAATAACCTGAGTCAACCTTCCCTGCAAAGGCTGTTTTGCCTTGTACCAAAGGGCAGAGTATGAGAAAGCAACAGTTACATAGTTACAAGCATGCATATTCCACGTTCTCTGAGTACTGACTCAAGCAGAGGACTGGAAAACTAAGACCTTTTCACGTCGATGACACACACCATAAGGAACACTCTCAAGCGTTTATTCCTGGAATTATATGTCTATAACATGCAAACATGCTACGTTCTATGCTTTTACCACTAGTCATTATGTCTTGAAGAAAAAGAAGACTGTCAATTTAGATCTAAAATAATCCCTTCTCTTTTAGCACCATGAAAGAAAGTAGACTGCCTTCATTGTTCTTTTACTTGCAACCTGGGCAAATCTTTTACAGCCTGTTTCTAAAGACAGAGTCTCTGAAGACAAAGAATAGTACTCTGCACTATAAATAGGGAGTTTTTTTTTTTTTTAAACACAATTGCATATATATATATATTTTTTCAAATTGAAAAGCACTATATAAATACTATCAATTGGAGTCATTCTTATCATCAGATTATCAATTTCAAGCTAGAAAGAAATCGAGAGATACATCGCATCTTTGGAACTTATTTGTCACAAGCACAATCATTAATTTTCCTAAGGCAAGAATTCCTTAGAAGAAATGGAATGGCCTTCATAGTCAACAAAAAAGTCCAAAATACAGTACTTGAGAGCAGTGTCAAGATGACAGAATGATCTTTGTTCATTTCCAAGGCAAACCATTCAGCATCACAGTAATCCAAGTCTATGATGCCCCAACCACTAATGCTGAAGAAACTGAAACTGGCCGGTTCTATGAAGACTTACAAGATCTTCCAGAATTAGAATAAAAAAAATATGTCTTTTTTCTCATAGGGGACTGGAATGCAAAAGTAGGAAGTCGGGAGATGCCTGGAGTAACAGGCAAGTTTGTCCTTGGAATACAAACTAGAGCAGGGCAAAGGATAGCAGAGCTCTGCCAAGAGAATGCACTGGTCACAGAAAGCACCTTCTTCCAACAACACAAGAGATGACTCTATGCATGGGCATCACTGATTTTAAGGGCATAACAATTTCTGAAAGAAACAAATCCCAAATCTGAAAGTGAAATTAAGTAAGAATAAAGGAAAGATAGCTTAAAACATATATTTGATTTTTTTCATGTATTTATTCTCATTAATTTTTTTTTTTTTAATGCCTAGATACACTTTATCAAGGGCTGGCTTGTCTGTTTAATATCTTGATCTTTTCTTCTAGAGCTGTCCCTCACGCCCCACCCCCCGCCCCACCCCGGAGATGGACGCAGAGGCGAGCAAGTGTAACATGCACTTTTGATGCTGTGAAAAAGTATGGGCAAGTGGTTACAAAGGAATCTAGGCTTACTCAAGCAATAGCACCAGATAAAGGCAAAAGAGGAGGCAATGAAAGTGAAAGGGAAAGTTGCAAGGACTTCACTGGGGATCCTGAGCTTTGTTTTCTTGTTTTTTCTTTTCCTATAGCTTAAAGAATACAAGGGGGTATCTTCGTTTTCTCTTTTTTCTCTACCAAAGGTAATACATGCTCATTATCTCCAAATAAATACTTGACATATATACATATATAATTAAAAAATACAACGAAATGAAATTGAATCATAATTCCCATAAATAGAATCAGTTCAGTCACTGAGTCATGTCTGACTCTTTGAGACCCCATGGACTGCAGCATGCCAGGCCTCCCTGTCCATCAACAACTCCCAGGGCTTGCTTAAACTCATATCCATATAGAGAATAAACCACTGTTCGCATCTTGTTGTATATAGTTTGTATATAAAGTGGAGAACAGAAAATAGGTTGTATTTTTGTTTAATGGCATAGAGATATTTTTGGTCTCACCTGCCCCTCCAGAACCTTGCATTTCCCATCAAGAGAAGGACTCTCTTCCCCCTCCTTTTGACCGTGGGTGGGGCTTGTGACTGCCTCAAGACAGGGGATGGTGGAGCCAGTGCTGTCCGTCTTCTGTGGTGGTGACACTTCAGGATGCTCACACTCCCTGTGGAGAGGTTCATTTCCGGGGCAAACCATTTCCAGGGCAAACCATTCAACATTACAGTAATCAAATTCTATGTCCCAGCCACTAATGCTGAAGAAACTGAAACTGACCAGTTCCATGAAGACCTACAAGATCTTCTTGCAGCATGCATGTGGAGAAGAATCCCAGAGAGGGCTCCCATCACAGTGAGGGGCCCCTTAGGTTTGTGTAGGGAAGACCTGAGATCTCTCATTGGTAAGTATAGGCCACCAGATGTTGAGTGAACCAACTTTCAAATGAATACAGCTCCCAATTTTCATATCAGCCAGCTGAGCCTGAACATCATGGAGGATAAACAAGTAGGCCCTACTTGCCCTGTCAAAATTGCTGATTTGCTTAAACTATGACAAATTATTTTAAAAAATATTTTTAAAAATATTTTAAAATAAAATGCTGTGATTTTTATGGAGCACTAGACAACTGTATCTAATACACAGAGTATCACACTAATATTAGCATCTTTTGTATACATTCTTCTAGAATTCACTTAAAATTTTGACCATATAACACAAATAAGTGTAAAATATTGTGTGTCGAGTATTTTTGGAAATATTATGACTACTTGGATATGACAGAATAATTTTAAGATTTTATTCCTACTTCAAAAACTAATTTTCATGGATTTTAGCAATCAAGGGGAAGAGAAACATTGATTAAAATATAAACTTCACTCTTTTTCTAGAGATGGAACAAATTATGTCCCATTCTTTTCATTTATTGAAGTAATAAGTACTGTTGGTATATAATAGATGGTGGAGGAGAGAAATAGAGAAGACATAGATGATGGGGAGAGAAGAAATGAACTAGGGTTGTAAGTGGAAAGGAAGGCAGAACAGAACAGGCATAATCATGAAGAAGAGAAACAAAGACTCAGTAATTCCAGGATGGTAATATAGCGGAGGACACGTGAAGAGGTTTAATATACCAGTCTCAGGCTTTTACTGCTCTTTGAAATTTAAAGGTGCTATCCCAGGTTCCACAATCGGTAATGGCTAAACTGCAAGCTAGCCAGCTCTCTAGCAAGAAGCCACAGCAACATACCTCTGAGAAAAGTCATACTTAAGGCTGGGTGCTCTGGCCCTGTGAAGCTTAGAGTCCCATGCTGATGGAATTAATATGAGAGCCCAGTAGGGCCTACAGATGGAAGGCCGTTATCTCTGATTCAACAGTAAGAACCATCCTAGGTCAATAATGAGTAACAAATGTTATGGTCAATGTTATTTCAATGTGTAATTATATGTTTGTACGTAACAAAGAATATTTGCTTAAAAAAAAAAAAGCACATGTTAGATTCATTTCTCTTAATTATAATGTAAGTCCAAGCATAATTTTCCAGCAACATGTTTAGTTTTCTTTATAACAAATTAAAGGTCTGTTTATAGCAATTTAAAGGTCTATTTTTGACTACCTAGACTGATAGTTCAATTCTATTGCTTATCAGCTCAATGATGTTTGTTAAAGTGCTGAGCTGCAAAGAATTATTACACCTGTAAAATGGGAAGAATTATAGAATCTTTATTATTAATTTGTTGAGAGGATTTAATGAGACAGCACATCTCATGTACTTAAAATGCCCAGCACAAAGTAAGCATAGAATAATATGAGTTCTCATTATTATTTTAGAGATATTTACACAATTAAATAGATTAAGTTAAAGGAGAGGTCTGCTATCTTTTGAGGAATTCTTCAAGATTATAGATAACCTGGCTAAGTGCAGGTTACAAGTGCCAGAAATTGATTCTGTTTTAGCCACTATAATCTCCTTTTTAGATCTTTACAATTAAGGGTATAATTGATGGGAAAGGAATTGAAATTTGTATATACCAAAGTGTTTCTCTGGTAATTATTTTAAGGCCACAAAATGAAGTTAACTTACAAGGACATGCATGCAGGGTACCATGTAATGTCTACTTTAAAATGATTATAATGAGTACCCATCAATTTAATAATGATTAGCTACTTGTTATAGTGTATATTCCTCAAATGTTTCAAGGACAAAAAGCAATGAAGCTAAAACAAAACCCTCTGCAGATGGTATTGTAAATTTTCAGATTTCATTTTTGTGCTTAAAGTAACATATTATAGAGAGATTTTAGCGAAGGCATTTTACTAGTACTGGGACTTGGGGGTGTCTGTGGGGAGGTTGATAATCTAACATTTAAAAAAGACAATTGCTGTCCTTAAAGAAACTTTTTGTGTGGGAGATAATCACATAAGACATAACATGGGGAGTGAATGAAGAGGAGTTGGAAAAAAACAGTGTGAGTTATATATATATATATATATATATATATCCTCAGCTGATGAAACTTAAATAAGACATTTAGCCAAATTTTCTCTAGGTAAACTAACACCGAAGTTTTTAAGGCTTTTCTTGGGTAGCATTTATATATTATGTCCATTTATGCAAAAATATGTCAATTTACTGTGGTCCAAAAACTATGGGCCAGAAAAATTACCTGGTTTGAACAATTTTGGCAAGACCCGTCCATATCTATTTGTCCATCAGGATGTAATTATGTTGAGTTTGCTAGAAATTGAAGTGAATCAGGTTAGATTTGATGTTCTAAAGATCTGAATGAATGCACAATTTTATAGTTTTCATAATGGAAACTATCGTTGACCCTGCTCACAGCTCCAGTTGTCTCTCTGTTCACATATCCTCACTGTTTGCTGAACCCAGTGTGGGCACGGTGTGAGCTGAGGCTGGAAGACTTGAGGAGGCATCAGAAATGCAAACATGTTTCTTCTCTCCTGGCTGGCTCAGCAGCCTTCACACAGCCTCTCTCCTGGCTCACGCAGTAGCTGTAGCAGCAGACACATTATATTCTCTCCCCTGTGGCCGACCCAGAGGACATACCCAAGGGGCAGCAATAATTCACCACTTTCTAGGTGGAGCACACATATGCGGACCACGTAAAGTAGCCTGTGACCAAGCCAGTACCTCGTGACACACACGTGCAGTGCTACAAATTATCTCAGCAGTTCAGTTCAGTTTCAGTTGAGTCACTCAGCCGTGTCTGACTCTTTGTGACCCCATGAACAGCACACTAGGCCTGCCTGTCCATCACCATCTCCCGGAGTTCACCCAAACTCATGTCCATTGAGTTGTGATGCCATCTAGCCATCATCCTCTGTCATCCCCTTCTCCTCCTGCCCTCAATTCCTCCTAGCATCAGAGTCTTCACATGAAGTGGCCAAAGTACTGGAGTTTCAGCTTTAGCATCATTCCTTCCAAAGAACACCCAGGGCTGATCTCCTTCAGAATGGACTGGTTGGATCTCCTTGCAGTCCAAGGGACTCTCAAGAGTCTTCTCCAACACCACAGTTCAAAAGCATCAGTTCATCTCACACGCTAGTAAATTCTCCAAGCCAGGCTTCAGCAATATGTGAACCATGAAATTCCAGATGTTCAAGCTGGTTTTAGAAAAGGAAGAGGAACCAGAGATCTCAGCTGTTACTTAGTCATTATTTACAAAACATGAGGCAAGAGAGCCTGAACATGCCCTCTTGATCAATTTGTTCTCTCCCCACAGAGAGTTACTGGGAAACTCTAAGATTTATCTAGATGTTAGGAAGATCTGGACGGGAGTTCTGATGTAGCATGGTTGAAGGAAGTGGTAGGATGGAAGCAAACTTATTTTATGTTTGTTCCCTGCCTAATTCCATTGCAAACCCTTATGGATGAAAAATACTGCCTGCCATATCAGTAAACAAAAGACATTGCAGCCATCAAGCCATCATATGGTGAGCCTTGAGGGAACTCAGGGTGGAGACAAATGGGCTGCCCACTCCCAAACCCTCAGCTGTTACATTTATTCCCAACTCAGCACCCTGAGGGGACTCAGGCTGAGAAAACACTGGATACTGGCCACAGATACCTGAATTACACATCAAGGGAATAATTTCACTGAGGCCAGACTCTGGCATCTTCTCATACATAGAAGAGTACTAAATTCCTTAAGATATATCTGATTTTCTTTAGTTAACTGTAATCTTTAATGTTTCAGCTACCTGGTCTTTGTTGCAAAAGTTCCTGTATATCTGACTCCCTTGTTTGCCTTCTTGGAGCAGACCATTGGAGGAACCTAAGACTCCAGTCTTCCCAGCTCTAAGTCCTCAGAATGTTGGCCAAATAAAACAACTCTCAGTTTTGGACTTCCCCAGTGTCTCAGCGGTAAATAATCCACCTGTGATGCAGGAAACACAGGAAATGGGTTCGATCCTTGGGTCAGGAAGATCCCCTGGAGGAGGGCATGGCAACCCATTCCAGTATTCTTGCTTGCAGAATCCCAAGGACAGAGGAACCTGTTGGGCCATGGTCCATGGGGTCGCAAAGAGTTGGATACAGTTAAACACTCAACTTTTAGATTGTGCGTTTCTCCCTTTTTTTTTTTTTTTCCCTCCAGTTGACACTCTCCTTTACCTATGAATGACTTTGCTGATCAAACACATCTCTTAGCTCACTCTGATGCTCTGAATGCTTCTCAGTACCAGGGATTGGTACTATCAATTGGGCAGTCACTATCAGTCAATCAGAGCTGGCATGCACTCAGAACCCTAACCATGAGAAAAAAATTGTAAATCCTTCATATCATATTTAAGGCTTTATCATCTGTATACAGCTCTTTTTAGTCTTATATTTTACCAAACTCCCACTTACATACTAAAATTAAACCATAAATATGTTATTATGGTTTAATTAATTAGTTAATTCATACATTATTTAGAGGTGCTCAAATAATTATTGACTGACAACTTCTTAATTTAGAATCCATTTGTTATCTATTTTTCTTGCAAAAGTTATCAATGCAACCATCAGTGAAATTCAAAAGTTACTCCACCACTAACTGCTTTCTCCATTAGAATTGATTTCTCTTTATTTCATATATTTAATTAAACTTTAAACTCTAATATAAAATTTAGCCCATTTCACTGTATGTCAATATTTCATGTGTATTATATTTACTTAAGTAGTCAATTATATTTTATTCATCATTTACCGCCAAGGAACCTGGCACAAAGTTTACATATTTTATCAAATTGAGTTAAACTGATTTTAAAAGCAACTGATAATAGTTGTCCTTTCAGTTCAGCCGCTCAGTTGCTCAGTCATGTCTGACTCTTAGTGACCTCATGGGCTGCAGCACACTATGCCTCCCTGTCCATCACCAACTCCCGGAGTCCACCCAAGCTCATGTCCATTGAGTCAGTGATGCCATCCAACCATCTCATCTTCTGTCGTCCCCTTCTTCCTTCAATCTTTTCCAGCATCAGGTCTTTTCCAATGAGTCAGTTCTTCAAGTAAATTCTCCAAGCCAGGCTTCAGCAATATGTGAACCATGAAATTCCAGATGTTCAAGCTGGTTTTAGAAAAGGAAGAGGAACCAGAGATCTCAGCTGTTACTTAGTCATTATTTACAAAACATGAGGCAAGAGAGCCTGAACATGCCCTCTTGATCAATTTGTTCTCTCCCCACAGAGAGTTACTGGGAAACTCTAAGATTTATCTAGATGTTAGGAAGATCTGGACGGGAGTTCTGATGTAGCATGGTTGAAGGAAGTGGTAGGATGGAAGCAAACTTATTTTATGTTTGTTCCCTGCCTAATTCCATTGCAAACCCTTATGGATGAAAAATACTGCCTGCCATATCAGTAAACAAAAGACATTGCAGCCATCAAGCCATCACATGGTGAGCCTTGAGGGAACTCAGGGTGGAGACAAATGGGCTGCCCACTCCCAAACCCTCAGCTGTTACATTTATTCCCAACTCAGCACCCTGAGGGGACTCAGGCTGAGAAAACACTGGATACTGGCCACAGATACCTGAATTACACATCAAGGGAATAATTTCACTGAGGCCAGACTCTGGCATCTTCTCATACATAGAAGAGTACTAAATTCCTTAAGATATATCTGATTTTCTTTAGTTAACTGTAATCTTTAATGTTTCAGCTACCTGGTCTTTGTTGCAAAAGTTCCTGTATATCTGACTCCCTTGTTTGCCTTCTTGGAGCAGACCATTGGAGGAACCTAAGACTCCAGTCTTCCCAGCTCTAAGTCCTCAGAATGTTGGCCAAATAAAACAACTCTCAGTTTTGGACTTCCCCAGTGTCTCAGCGGTAAATAATCCACCTGTGATGCAGGAAACACAGGAAATGGGTTCGATCCTTGGGTCAGGAAGATCCCCTGGAGGAGGGCATGGCAACCCATTCCAGTATTCTTGCTTGCAGAATCCCAAGGACAGAGGAACCTGTTGGGCCATGGTCCATGGGGTCGCAAAGAGTTGGATACAGTTAAACACTCAACTTTTAGATTGTGCGTTTCTCCCTTTTTTTTTTTTTTCCCCTCCAGTTGACACTCTCCTTTACCTATGAATGACTTTGCTGATCAAACACATCTCTTAGCTCACTCTGATGCTCTGAATGCTTCTCAGTACCAGGGATTGGTACTATCAATTGGGCAGTCACTATCAGTCAATCAGAGCTGGCATGCACTCAGAACCCTAACCATGAGAAAAAAATTGTAAATCCTTCATATCATATTTAAGGCTTTATCATCTGTATACAGCTCTTTTTAGTCTTATATTTTACCAAACTCCCACTTACATACTAAAATTAAACCATAAATATGTTATTATGGTTTAATTAATTAGTTAATTCATACATTATTTAGAGGTGCTCAAATAATTATTGACTGACAACTTCTTAATTTAGAATCCATTTGTTATCTATTTTTCTTGCAAAAGTTATCAATGCAACCATCAGTGAAATTCAAAAGTTACTCCACCACTAACTGCTTTCTCCATTAGAATTGATTTCTCTTTATTTCATATATTTAATTAAACTTTAAACTCTAATATAAAATTTAGCCCATTTCACTGTATGTCAATATTTCATGTGTATTATATTTACTTAAGTAGTCAATTATATTTTATTCATCATTTACCGCCAAGGAACCTGGCACAAAGTTTACATATTTTATCAAATTGAGTTAAACTGATTTTAAAAGCAACTGATAATAGTTGTCCTTTCAGTTCAGCCGCTCAGTTGCTCAGTCATGTCTGACTCTTAGTGACCTCATGGGCTGCAGCACACTATGCCTCCCTGTCCATCACCAACTCCCGGAGTCCACCCAAGCTCATGTCCATTGAGTCAGTGATGCCATCCAACCATCTCATCTTCTGTCGTCCCCTTCTTCCTTCAATCTTTTCCAGCATCAGGTCTTTTCCAATGAGTCAGTTCTTCGCATCAGGTGGCCAAAGTTTTGGAGTTTCAGCTTCAGCATCAGAACTTCCAATGAATATACAGGACAGATTTCCTTTAGGATGGACTGGTTGGATCTCCTTGTAGTCCAAGGGACTCTCAAGAGTCTTCTCCAACACCACAGTTCACGTGCTGTCACAAGATATGCTGTCCTAACCTACTCTTGTCCTGCCTAGTTTTATGTTCTTTGAATTGTTGTTCAAATGTTGTTCAAATTGTTGTTCAGTGTGTTCAAGAAACTAATTATGGTATTTGCTGACCCAAAATGTGTCATGTGTAGACATTTGATAATATAAATTTAGTAAAGATTCTCAAATCATTTAAAATAGAAGTTAAAAGAGAGTTAGAAGAGCAAATAGAAGTTTGCTCAAGACCTGGAACTTCTACCATTCATAAATACACATATTCATACACATAAGTCAAAAATAACTATATGCAGAAAAGCATTTCAAAATTCGACCTGAAGAGCATAATCGAGGGTACTCTGATTTTTTTGGTTCATGCTGAGATGTATTTTATTTAGTTCAGATAATTTATTTAAAGCCTTTACATAATCATTAAGCTCCAGGAATTGCCCCTATCAAGTTTTGTTAGCACATATGTGCTCACTCAGCTCCTTATTTTCTGCTGAGTGGTATGTTCCTCATACATTCTAAGCCCTCAAGTAAATCAGGAAATTTCCCAAAGACTTAATTTATTCACATATAAATTTGTAACTGTAGTAATTGCTGTCAATTTACCTACCTAAACAACTGCTATGGGGATCAACATGAAACTTCCCTGGTGGCTCAGATGGTGAAGAATCTGCCTGCAATGCAAGAGACCTGGATTCAATCCCTTGGTTGGGAAGATCCCCAGGAGAAGGGAATGGCAACCCATCCCAGTTTTCTTGCCTGAAGAATCCCATGGACAGAGGAGCCTGGGGGGCTACAGTCCACAGTGTCACAAAGAGTCCCTGAATGACTGACACATATATATGGGGATCAAAACAGAAAGTAATACACACACAGAATTCCAAAATATACTGTTATGTAATATTTTATTCAATAGTACTAATCTCCAACAATTTAAATTTCAATTCTTAAAATGAGTTATTCAACCGAAGACAGCACTAACCCATGAAATTTTTGGAGATTATTACACCTGGCAACAGGGATGGGAAAATTCACCAAATGAAACATTTCTTTATCACTTGGGTAAAATGATCTTTGGAAAACAGTTAAAAATGCCGCCAAATTGCATGCTACTAGACTAATACTTTGTGGATCATAAATTCTCTTAGATGGCTTTAGGCAAACTTAATTAGTTTAAAAAAACTTCTCTACTAAGATTAGCTGATGCTTTAATTAGGCTGACACAAAATAAAAAGGCTCAGTTTTACTAGATTTATCAAATTATTGCCTGAAATATTTCTCCCCTTTGACATATTAAAAGAAGCCTCACACTGAATACAACCACCAAAGAGACTGACAAATCTCTATATTACCATAATTTGAAGAACCAGCTCATCTTCTGTCTGCATTTTTTTTTCCCCTTTCAAGACACAATTCAGAGTTGTGTTTAAGATGTCCATTTGATCTTGTAAATTATCTGAAAGTGTGTGTTCAGGCAATCTATTGAAAAATATGTACCCTGGGCAAAGTTGAAGAGAGTGGAGCTGGATGGAAGTGAAATTAGGTGAGTCATATTTGGGAAATAAATACCGATACAACTTGGAATTGGGTTTTTCATAGCTTAGAGATGTCAAGGGCAACTTTGAGACAGCTGGCTTACACAACAGGAAGGGTGATGATGACTATTTATGATTTAAAAAACAGGAGATTTACCAGAGTTGAAGTAAACAAGCATCATGAGAGATTTGGGGGTGGTTTTAGAATATTTCGTTTATATCTAGCCTAAAATTCCTAAATTCCATAATCATAAAATTATTCATAAATGTTGACATCATCTCTCTCTCTCTCTCTCTATATATATATATATATATATATTTCTAACATAATGGCTTCTGAGAGGTAAGAGTATGACAGGGTGATCTTAATAACTTAGCCTGTGTGGATGAGTTTGTTGTTCAGTTGCTAAGTCATGTATGACCCCATGAACTGAAGCATACCAGGTTTTTCTGTCCATCACTATCTCCTTGAATTTGCTTAAAATCATGTCCATTGAGTCAGTGATGCCATCCAACCATCTCATCCTCTATCAACCCCTTCTCCTCTTGCCCTCAATTTTTCTCAGCATCAGAGTTCATTCCAAAAAGTTGACTCTTCACAAGAGAGTTATCCAAAGTATTTGAGTTTCAGTATCAGCATCAGTACTTCCAATGAATATTCAAGGTTGATTTTCATTAGGATTTACTAATTTGATCTCCTTGCTTTCTGAGGGTCTCTCAAGAGTCTTCTAGAACACCACAATTTGAAAGTGCCAATTCTTTAGTGCTCATTATTCTTTATGGTCAAACGTTCACATCCGTACATGACTACTAGAAAAACCATAGCTTTGATTTTTATGGATGAATTTATCAAGTTGTTATTCTATGGAGTAAGACTGTCCAGAACTTGTGAGAAATAATAAAAAAGACTGTAGAGTGAAGAGAAGATCACCAAAAGAAAAAAAGAAAAAAAAAAAAAACCACCTACTTTCTAATATTACCAAGATTGACTCTAATGAAGCTATTAGAATTGGATAACGTTCACATTTGTTAAAGTTGGACTCATCAGGATGTAAAGTTTTTAAATAAATGCAACAGCTTTTCAAGGTGTGTGATTAACAAGAATTTACCTTAGATTTCCTCTGTGATCTACATACCATAAATTTTCTTGCTCACTATGTTCAAACAATCAAGCAGAGCTAGTCATTAGCAAATTAACTGAGCCTTCTAAAGTGTATATTTCAAGCTCATGCTCATGATTTTGAATGAGGACCAATTATGTTCTCACATCTGTCACTCACAACATCAGCTGTGGAATGTCAAGACCCACTTGCATATCGTGTGCATACAGGAGAGCAGAGGTTCAGGAGTGAGCTGTTCTTCTTGGCAAATGCTATTGTCAGTATTTATTGACACCTATCAGTTTAATCCTTTATTCTTGATAAGAGCTCATTTGTTTCCTCCAGGTATTAAAAAAATCCTTTTCCACATTAGAGGATTTTCATCCCTGAATTCAGGTTTTAAAAAGAGTTTGTTTATTGGATGGGACAGGAGATTTAAGATATCATAATCCTTATGCAAACATATAGGTAAGAAAGTAGTCTGTCTCTTATACACATCTAGATGTGTATAAGAGACAGACAGTCCACAGTGTCACAAACTGTTAGACATGACTGAAGCAACCCTGCACACATAGACCCAAGATTTTTTTCCTGCAGCAGCTCTGGCTCCAGTGAGAGCTGAATGTGAAGGTGGTGCAGCTGTTTGTCT
>SJYC01136643.1:0-18558 GCA_006408675.1 Madoqua kirkii
ATATGCTATCTAGGTTGGTCATAACTTTCCTCCCAAGGAGTAAGTGTCTTTTAATTTCATGGCTGCAGTCACCATCTGCAGTGATTTTGGAGCCCCTCCAAAATAAAGTCTGACACTGTTTCCACTGTTTCATCATCTATTTCCCATGAAGTGATGGGACCGGATGTCATGATCTTTGTTTTCTGAATGTTGAGCTTTAAGCCATCTTTTTTACTCTCCTCTTTCACTTTCATCAAGAGGCTCTTTAGTTCTTCTTCACTCTCTGCCATAAAGGTGGTGTCATCTGTATATCTGAGGTTATTGATATTTCTCCAGGCAATCTTGATTCCAGATTGTGTTTCTTCCAGTCCAGAGTTTCTCATGATGTACTGTGCATATAAGTTAAATAAGCAGGGTGACAATATACAGCCGTGATGTACTCCTTTTCCTATTTGGAACCAGTCTGTTGTTCCATGTCCATTTCTAACTGTTGCTTCCTGACCTGCATACAGATTTCTCAAGAGGCAGGTCAAGTGGTCTTGTATTCCCATCTCTTTCAGAATTTTCCACAGTTTATTGTGATCCACACAGTCAAAGGCTTTGGCATAGTCAATAAAGCAGAAATAGATGTTTTTCTGGAATTCTTTTGCTTTTTCCATGATGTAGCAGATGTTGGCAATTTGATGTCTGGTTCCTCTGCCTTGTAGATGTGTTTAAATTGTGTATGACTTCCTCTGAATAGGTATGTATGCAAGAGAGAGAGAGAGAAACAGAGATGAGGAGGAAGTATATTATAAGACCACAGAGAAACAACTTGAATTAATATATAGAGTGAATGGTAACATGGATTATAGGAGTAGCATGCTGAAGGGAAATTTCAAAAGACTGAACTAAAACTATTGGTATGATAATAATTATACACTTGCATTTGTTTGCTATTATAAATATGTACCTGTTTGAATAATTTTTAAAAACAAACAGCCAACTTTGAGAGAAGATAATTTCAAGATGTGTGTGCACTCAGTAGCTCAGTCATGTCCAGCTCTTTGCAATTCTTTGGACCACAGCCCTCCAGATTCCTCTGTCATGAGAATTTTCTAGCAAGAACAATGTAATGAGTTGCCATTTGCTCCTCCTGGGGATCTTCCCAAAAGAGGGATCAAATCCACGTCTTTTGTAGTATAAGTAGATTTTTATCACTGAGCCATCAAAGAAGTCCCCAGTTTCAAGATACTCAGGAGTAAACAGATGATGATGACTTGGAGATAGCAGATTAAAACTATTTTTAGGGAAAAAAAGGAGTGGAGACTGAAAAAAGTATTAGGTTCAAAAAAAGTCATTTATGTTAAAAGTGGTGATATGTGAAAGAAATAGAATTATTTGGAAGAAAGGATAAGTATAATGGTATAAGAAAAAGAGGAAGACTTAAACACAAAAATATACAGATGAGAGAACCCCATTTGGAACACTTTAGGAGGTAAAAAGGGAATGGTTCTTCTCTGTCAGATGAAAGCAAAAAAAAAAAAAAAAAGAGAAGAAGAGTGAATATAAGGAAGCATTCTGGGTGAATACTTAGGGCTTCCCTGGTGTCTCAGAGGGTAAAGCGTCTGCCTACAATGCAGGAGACCTGGGTTCAATCCCTGGGTCAGGAAGATACCCTAAAGAAGGAAATGGCAACCCACTCCAGTACTCTTGCCTGGAAAATCTCATGGACAGAGAAGCCTGGTAGACTACAGTCCACGGGATCACAAAGAGTCGGACATGACTGAGCAATTTCATTTTCATTTTCTTTCTGGATGAAGAGTAAATACTACAGTTGCCATTCTAATGCATGATTTTCTGCTATTTCCTTCAAAGCACATCCTTAGAAGTTTGTTTGTTTATTATTATTATTATTTTGTCCAGGGACAAAGATATTACTGAGATAGACACATTGGAGATAAACACAGTATTGATGGGTAACTCTGATTCTTTTACTTTGATCTCAGGCTTTGCCCAGCTACTTGACTCAGCCTGTATGATGTCAATGAGAAACTGCCATGCTTTAATAAGTACTCCTCATCATTTAACTAGTTACAGTGCTGGTGATGAAAACAAAGTCAGCCATCCTTCAAACTTACTGCAATTTTCTTAATATCTATTTCACATATAGATTACTGATATAGTAAAAAAACTCTCACAGTGCATTATATAATGAAATTCTATCAGTGAATTGAAGTCTAGATGTATATTTAATATTAAAGCAGTAAAATGTTGCAATAATCAACTACAACTTCAAACACTAACAATTCTATTTTGAAAAATATTAGTAATAAACTTAAAAATGATTGAGAATATGAATATACGCTGATAACATATAAATATTAAGAATGAGCACATTAGCTCAATAACTTTCAGAAGGACATAGGATTCTTTTTGAAGATAGAATATTAATTAGATAGCATTATTTTTCTATATAGGAATTGCTGTGTATCACAACCATTAAAGAAAATAGCCTTTCCTTAAATCAGATCCTATGAAAGAGAAAGGGCATTTTACTGCTTTGGTGATAATATTACCATGAGCAGTGTCCTGCCTCTGCTGACTGATCCAGAAACAGTGCTTCAGAACTGACCTCCAGGGAAGGGAAGCATTTATTTGGCATTGTAAGCATTCAGTGTAGGAAGACAGAGTCAGTCTAACATTAAATAATCTAAGAAATGTTTGTCTCTCCATATATCACTTTTTTAAAAAGAATCTACCAATACAATGTTATTTGTTTATTTTTTATATACCATTAAATTTATTCTTCAGTTTCTGATTTCATTGTATGATGATGATGATGTTTGTCTTCTGACTGGGATTCATATGAATGTTAATATGTTAACATTAATCCACTTACTCAAAATTCAAGCAAAATTCGCATATTTTGGACATTCATTCTTTAACTAAACACTAACAAAGTAAATAATTATCCACATTTTATTTCTTGAAACTCCTTTTCTAGGAGGAAGCATTAAGATTAAGGGAAACAAGTGAAAAGTAAATGAATGTGGATGGGATCTTGTAGAGAAAAAGAGTTTGGAAGACCTACTCCATTTGAATGTGTCAGCAAATATGATAAAAGGATGTTTACCCACTGAAACAAACCAAATACACCTAACCATGCCTGGCATTTGTTTTTACGTGTTTTGATGTGGAGCATTTTTTAAAGTCTGTATTGAATTTGTTACAATATTGCTTCTGTTTTATGTTTTGGATTGTTTACCCCTGAGGCACGGGGGATTGTAGCTCCCCAACCAGGGATCAGCCTCATATCCCTTGCATCATAACCACTGTGATGCCGGGAAGTGGCTTGGCTGGTATTTTTATGGATACATTGATTATAAGCATGTAATCAGAAAGAAAAATATAATATATATATATATATATATATAAAACATCATTATCTTATTTATTTATACAAATATCTTCTTATTTGTTTTTCTAAATTCACAGAAGAATGTAGAAAAGAAAGATATAAAATGTCACAATTGCTTTTTAATCAGATAATCCTGAAGATTATAGATAATGCAAAGGAGAGTAGATGGTAAAGCAGGAGGAATATAAAAATGGATTTAATGAGTGTAAAAAAAGAGAAAAATAAAATACTGTTAGCAAACAAAAAAAAAATCCCTGGAGAAAACATAAATACACATTTATGGCCTCGTGTAACAGTTGCTCTAAGGGTTTTCACTAGGGAAATTGCATGGCTGTTCATGTTTTCTAAGTTTGTTAAATATCAAAGATCACACCTCTGTATCCATTGGACATATTTTGTTACTTCTCATCTTGAGTGTGCATTGCACTGCTTTGCTAGAAAATGTCACATCTGTCACAGTTTGATTTCTGTGATTGCGTTTTGTTCCACTATGCATAAAAGATCATTGTGGTGATCACAATTCATTTAAATGAATGTATCTCTGTATGTTAACAGTGAAAATTCTTACTTATTGGTTTAAAACATTTATTTTAATTATATATTTCTAGGTGCCCTAGTGTTATATTTAGAATTAAAAGTGAATATTCTCTTAATGCATTCCAATCAAAGAACACGGCTGAACACAACACCTCTGTCTTACTTTTCTTGTTCTTGAGATTTTTCAACTGTATTAAAAAATTGAAATGTTAGATAGCCTTCATTATATATAATCTCATATATGTTGTAGGCGTGCTATAAAAAGCAGACAATAGTGCTTTTTGGAAAGCAAATTCCCCAAATTATTTCTTAACAAGAAACCAGTAAGAGTGTTTCAAAGGACAGCTCTGAATATTAAAAAAAAAAAAAAGAATAAACAATATGCTTTCAATTGATTTTATCATTTGACCCTTCCTGTTTATTGTTTACTTTTTACTAAATAAACTTATGTGCTACTTCCTACAGACTCACAGAAAACTATGACACTTAACTAAGGAAATAATAATAATAGTTGTAATCAGTATGCTAGTAGTCTATAGATGATAGTATGACAACCTCACACAAGCGCACAAGAGCTAGGGCTCCAGGAAGAATTATAAAAGGAGGTGACAGTCTCGGCAAATATGAATAAATACCTGCTAAGTGAACAAGGAAGGAAGAAACGTGTTTCAACCAAAAAGAACAGCATGCGCAATAGCACTGAAGGAGACTTGAGACATATGAACATATTTTTTTTTTTAAAGAAATGATCATTTAATGAATAGAAAAAATAAATCATGGTGGTCAGACAATTCTTATAGCCATACTCACTATGTTTTCCCTAAATAAATTATATTAATTTGCTCCAGTTTTCTTAAAATCATTCATTGAATAGTTTGCTTGGCTCTTGGGTGAAGTAAGGATAGTAATGCATCTGGACCAGAACTTCAACCTAACTTCTTTTTATTTTTTCAAAGAAAAACTCTATTTTTTCATGTTCAAGACTATTTGCTTTGATATCTAAACAGTTACTTTTGAAAAAAAAAAAATCACAGGTCTGCATGTCTTAATCAAATAATTTCCATGAAATAAATTATTATTTCTCCCATTAAATCTAGCAAAGCTCTATTGTAGTGCATTTTTTTAAAATTTTTATTGTAGTGCATTTAAAGAACCTGAGAAGAAGAGCATGATAAATATTTCATGTAAAGCATAGGTGGCCAGTATGAAGGCATTATATAAAATGTCTCAATTTACTAGTCATTAGAATTTTAATATTTTTATTATAGAACAAACAGTCTGTATTGTATTGACATTTTGTTTTAATTTTCTCAAATCATCTTGGTTTTATTAGAATACTGTAAAGCAATTAACCTCCAATTAAAATAAATAAATTTATATTAAAAAAAGAAACTAACATGCTGCCCAGTAATAGGCATCGTAGCTTTTAGCACAACTTTCAGTGTAAAATAATACTATCATCAACTCTAATTAAGATGTCCTGTGTTGGGTAAGGTGATTGAAATTGCTTTGTTAAAAGAAAATATCTCATTTTAAAGTTTTGCTTTCCCTCCCATTAGTAGAACAATACAGGTATGATTAAATTTTTGTTTATAATGAAATTAGATATAATGTAGAAAAATAAAATTATGCATTAAAAATAATTGGAAACAAAAGAGAAGAGAACATGCAGTTCTTCTCATGCAAAAATGTTTAGATCAATTGTTTGAATCTAATTTAATTATCTTATAAAATGAGTCAAGTGGGATAGCAAGTTTTAATCTAATGCTGAGCAAGGCCTTTAGAGTTGCTGTTACACAATTATTTTGACTTTTATTTCCCAGCGAAGGGAAGTACCTCTGACCCTCACAGAGTCCCTTGTTATTGAATCACTTTATCTCTTCGTACACAACTTTACTTTGTTTTTTTTCCAGTACATTCATCATAGCCTTAGCTAATATGACAGTATTATTGAGTATATGTGGTTTAGATAAAAGAAATAAATAGACATTGAATAATTTTAGCTGATATTATTAAAGGGGGGAATCTATGTGTTTTTTCAAGCTACATTCATGTTTGTAAGTTAGTGACAGTAAGCAATTTCATTCGGGTTATTACCAATTTCATTCTACACTGGTTGTCCAGGAACTCTTTGGTCATGGCCAACACAGCAAAAGTTTTGAAAGATAATTTTTCTCATTTCATAGGAAGGGTTATTTTTTGCAAAGTTTCCGATTAATCCCACTGAAATTTTAGGGACACAGTGTCAAAATGCTCTTAACTAGTTTTAACATCTTTCTTCTAACATGTTTACTTGTATTTTTGGTTAGTGGCACAATATCTCTTGTTTCACGCAATAGTGTTCAACTTGATTTTCAACCCATTCATACGCTTTAATCACACATCTACCCTAATATTGTCTTGTACCCCTTCTTTCTAAAAAAGGTAGCTTCTAAATGAGGGCTTTCTCTCAACTTCCAAGCCTCAGTTAGGCACAGAGTACCTCCTACCTGCTGTTTTGGATTCTTTCTCATTGGAATCTTGCTGCCTTTCTTCTCCAAAATATATGTATATTTCTAAAACTCATAGATTCTGAAAAACTTACCTTTATCCTGCTTCCTTTCATGCCTTAATATAAATAACTTTAGGTCATCTATAATCAGATAAAAACTGGAATCTTTAATAACATTTGTTTAACTATTTTAGACGTATTGACAAGGGAAGATAGTAGATCTTGAAGTTCAAGGCAATTGAGTGAATAATATAGAAATGACAATTTTTACTTTGAGCCGAACCCATCAAACCACTGCAGAGGGCATTGGAGGAATCAAAATTAATGAGCATTCTCTTGTTTCCCTAGGGAGACCCTGAAAAGTCCTCCACTGTTATGTATTACAAGTCAAATCTTCAAAGCTAAACTCCTGGCTACCTAGCAGGAGGCTGAATGTTTAATAGTGAGGTTAAGGATAAGGTAGAAAATTTTCGTGATGGTTGACATCTGTGGGTCACTATTAAATTGGACATCCATACAACAGTTGGTAAAGTTTCACTCCCTCGGGGGTAACTCTGAAGTGACTGTAAGAAAAGCTCATACATCATTTATAGCAGGTTTGAAGCCTCGGGAAGTTCTATTGGTCCACTTTCTTGTCCCAGCTATCAAATCCAGGTGATTCAGTAACCTCACTGACACTGCGACCTGACCCTACCCTCTCAGTAACTTCCTTGTCACCCAACCTAGACATGACTGGAAAAAATTAGAGGGAACATTGACCATGATGACCTGGCAGGATTACTGTGGGGCAAAGGCCGTACTAAAATACCCATGCAGCTGCAAGAGATGAATAAATTAGAACAGGTTCACATACACAAAAAAGATAAAGTGCTTTAAAAACAGACTTATATAAAAAGACTAAAGAGCTTAAATTATTTATTCTTGAGGAATAAAGGCTGAGGATAAATAGAATAATGATCTCAAATAGTGAAGCAACTGTCCTTCATTTAGTTCCATCGCAATCAAGAGTACATCATTTTAACATCAGAGATGATTTAGAAAATTGGGTTCTACAATCTCCTCTCTTGAAAAGGAGCACATGGTACTGCAGATACTTTCTGATGCAAAGAACCGGTTCATTGGAAAAGACCCTGATGCTGGGAAAGACTGAAGCCAGGAGGAGAAGAAAGCAAAGGAGGATGAGACAGTTGGATGGCATCACCGTAACAATGGACATGAATTTGAGCAAACTCCAGGAGTTAGTGAAAAATAGGGAAGCCTGATGTGCTGCAGTTCATGAAGTTGCAAAGAGTCAGACATGACTTAGCAAAACTGAACAACTGCAGATACTTTAAATGTGATCTTTTGTAGTATCAGGCAATTTGAAAAAAAAAAATGTTATTAATACTCTGCCATTCTATCCCAGTACATAATCCAGAAGTTAAAATAGGTTAAGTCTGATTATCCAAAGCTCATGTGTATGATTACACTGGGAATCACAGACTCCTGAAATACTAGCCTTATGATCTGTGGGAAAAAATTGCTAGGGTACATCAGCTTATAAATCTAAACATTAATCACGCAGTTAGAAAAATGGACCAAGCTTGGAAGCAAGCTATTTATTAAATAGATCTTTTAAGAATTTAAAAATGCAAAATTAATTAGAAAAAGATCATCATCAATTACTATTTCTAGTTACACTAAAATATATTCGGGATCTAGTTTAATCCAGTGTGTAGAGCTCTAATGAAGCAAACATCTGAAGAGCAAGTGAAACCGACAACGCACTCTCACTTGGGGGAACGTATGCTTTTGTGTAGACCAGTGTTTTCAAGGCTAATGGTTCCTTGTATTGCTCTCTTTGTTTCAGCTTTGCTTTTCACTCCTAACTTGTAGGACAGCTTAAATGGTTGACTTGGTTAAAGAGCTTAATTGCTCATGTGGTGGCTATACCAACACAAACTGTCTGCAGGACACACAGACAGCTATTGTCCCAGATGATGTTACAAGACTGAATGGGACCTGATTACTGTATGTTGCTTTTCAACGTTGTTCATTTGCATGTTTGAATAAGTCTATCGGGACTCCATTTTACAGCAATTGTTCCATGTACACTGCTAGGGATAGCTTTGGGAAACAGCGATAGTTGGTTTTTTCTATTCATCCAAATGGAGGGCTTGGAGTGGCTGACCCCATGGCCATTATGCATGGCACCTATGGGTTTTGTGACCCATTACTTCCTGGATTGCTGCACTTGCTTTTTCTCATGTAATGCTCAGTTTCTGGTTATAAATAACTGTCCTTCTTAAACAGGAAAGCCACCATTAGTATATGACTGTTTATTGGGAAGTGCAGAAGGGTATTAACAAAAGAAATAACAAAATATTTATTTAGTGTGTTTATAGATTTTTAGAATTAATTTAATTTATGTTAATGAAAACACGTCTTTTTTTTTTCTTAAAAGCTAAGTAAGCAAATGTTTTCAGTTGCTTCAACCCAATGACTATTCAATCCATTTCAGACTGTACGAGATGTTGATCATCAGCTCCTGAAAATATAAATATTTGTAGATTTTTGTTTCCATTACACTTGCAGTTAATTAAATAAAAATATTTGGCAATATACAAACCTATTTTAAATGTAAAATTTAGTAAATGTATTTAATGTAATGTGATGTACATTAAGCATGAGTTTAAGGGAATCACTTGCCTTGAGTCTAACAACCCCTCTAGGACCTCTCAGGTCAAACTTCTCTGCTTGTCTTGTGGGCTCCATAAAGATTAGAAGATATGACCTAAAGGACTGTTTGTACTTTTACTGGTGTGTTTATTTGGCCAGATAGCAGTAACAAAAATTAATAACAAGTTAAGTGTAAATATCAAAAAAAAATTATATAAAGCCTAGATCAACTGATTAGGAAAACAATTAGTTGCCCTGAAAATATTCATATTAGAACAGAAGAAATAAGCATAGAGAAAGAACATTGTAGGCAGAGTTTTAGGGTAGTAATCATACAACACACACGGACACACACATTCACAATGATCTTATCTTGTGGCTGATTACATTCCCAGGCAATGGTTTTTAATTATCGTAGTACATAGGTACTTATTAAAATAGGGGCTTTTAGGTCCCACTTCTGGAAATAACTGACTCATTTGGCCTTGGATAAGACATATGTATTTATATTTCTTCAAAACTATTTCAGTGATTTTGATGATCAATCGAGAGTTTGCATTTCCTTAGTATTGATGACAGGTTTCAGTATAGCTACACAGAAATGTTGCAGTATTCCATAGCCCCTGCATTTCATAGATAAACCAAACAGAATTAGAAGGAGAAATGGAAAAAAATAATAGCAAAAGCAAGAGAAATGCTGTTACTGCGTTCCTACTGAGGCAGCATGAGCTCTTTAGGAACACTTCAGATGTCTGGAGGTAGTGGACCATGGCAAGCCAATCTGGGCTGCAGAGCCAGACATCCAAGGAAGAGACCAGAAGCCACAGCACAGCTGAGAGGCTCTGAAGCAGTATCCTTCATTGTCCTCGTGCAGAGACTTCATCTTCTATGATGATTGCGTTGACTTCTCATTTCACTCACTGGGTTGTTGAAATAGATTCAAACATTCTGTAAATATCAGTACCAATTCTACTTAATATAGTATTTGCATATGATAGCAATGTAGAAAACTATATACAAGCATTGGGCCTATTTTTAAAGAAATGCCTTTTAAAAAAATGAGTACAAAACTTTCCTTGAGATTATCTTCCTAATTTTTCAAAATATGGCTTTAAAAAATTAATCAAAACTTTTTTATATTAAAAACTATATAACCATTAAAAATGAATAGGTTATTTAGAAACCCAAATGCAATTAATGAATTTTTCACACTCTTGGCATTTAAAAAGCACAAAAATAAGTTAAAAAATAGATGGTTTGCATGCATACTGTCACTTCAGTCGCGTCCAACTCTTTGCGACCCTATGAACTGTAGCCCACCAAGCTCATCTGTCCATGGGATTCACCAGACAAGAATACTGGAGTGTGTTGCCATGCTCTCCTCCCTAGAGGCTACCGGCCCAGGGATTGAATTGGCATCTCCTGTGTCTCCTGCATTGGCAGGCAGGTTCTTTACCACTAACATCACTTGGGAAGCCCCAAAAGCACAAAAGAAATTTAACAATGAATGGTAATAACACATTGCAAAAATATTATGTAGTGATGTACAGTAAAAATAATATTCAAAGTATGTTTTCTCAAACCAAAATACTATATATTTTATTTTTTAATAAAAAATTCTACTTTTTAGAGCAGTTTTAGATTTAAATAAATATTTAACAGTAAGGATGAGAGCTCTCATATACTTCCTCTTGTCCTGTGTATAACCTCCTCTACTATTAATGTCTTACCTAAGTGTGGTTTACTTGTTACAACTGATGACCTAATACTGAGTCATTATTATTAGCTAAAGATAATAGTCTATGATTTTTTTTTCAATTATAAACTATGATCTTCAGACCTTCAGAGGATCACAGTTTTCATGAGCATTTACTCTTGTGTGGCACATTTGATAGCTTTTGAGAAGTATAAAATAGTACATTTTTACCACTAATGTTTCAATGTATCTCAACACTGGAGGAAATCAAAATCAGAAAAGAAAAAGACATAAAGTCAGGGAGTACTCTCAGGAATGAATTTTTTTGAATTATTGGAGAAATATTTACTTCATTGTATGTGCTGAAAAGCCAAACCATCCGTCATATTGCTCGTGGTTAAAATACAAAAATGCCACTTTTTTTTCCTGATTTTTCATGGTGTTTCATTTAAGCATATTCCATGAGACTTGTACTTTATTGACCAGTGAAACAAAGTCAAGACAGTTGCTTTCTCCAAATAAAAATGTGTTCTTTAAAAAAGCTAAGCTATAGCATTCAATGTATAAATAATCTTACGAATCACTTTGTATCTTAACTTCATCTATTTCCAAATATATTAAAATTATTTTTTTTCAAATGAACAAACTTTTATTTTTTACCTTTTTAATTTTTAAACTTTATTTTACTTTACAATACTGTATTGGTTTTGCCATACATCAACATGAATCCACCACAGTTGTACATGAGTTCCCAATCCTGAACCCCCCTCCTGCTTCCTTCCCCATGCCATCTCTCTGGATCATCCCAGTGCATTAGCCTCAAGCATCCTGTAACCTGCATTGAACCTGGACTGGTGATTCATTTCTTACGTGATATTATACGTGTTTCAATGCCATTCTCCCAAATCATCCCACTCTCTCCCTCTCCTTCAGAGGGCAAAAGTCTGTTCTATACATCAGTGTCTCTTTTGCTATCAATTATCAATATATTTTCCTCAAGATTTATCATGACAGTGCCTTAAAATATGATGTTTAATGCTCTAGTCTTCAGTATGCATCAACAAGAATTATCCAAAGATCAACATTTACTTTTCAAGCAAATTAGCTTCCAGGAACAGCAAAGTATATTGATTTATATTGAATAACTGTATTGTCCTACATAATGTTATTTGATGAGGTCATCCTGCATATTCTAATTTCAGGTATGAAACATGTATCTAATTACTTACCTGGTTCAGTTCAGTTCAGTTCAGTTGCTCAACTGTGTCTGACTGTTCAGGACCACAGCACACTAGGCCTCCCTATCCATTACCAACTGCTGGAGTCTACTCAAAGGCATCTCCATTGAGTCAGTGATGGCATCCAAAGATGTCCCCTTCTCCTCCTGCCTTCAATCTTTCCCAGAATCAGGATCTTTTCTAGTGAGTCAGCTCTTCACATCTGTTAGCCAAATATTGGAGTTTCAGCATCAACATCAGTCCTTCCAATGACCATTCAGGACTAAGCTTCTTTAGGATGGAGTAGTTGGATCTACTTGCAGTCCAAGGGACTCTAAAGAGTCTTCGCCGACACCACAGTTCAAAAGCATCAACTGTTGGGTGCTCAGCTTTTTTTATAGTCAAACTCTCAAATCCATACATGACTACTGGAAAAGCTTTAGCCTTGACTAGACGGACCTTTGTTGGCAAAGTAATGTCTCTGCTTTTTAATATGCTGTCTAGGTTGGTCATAACTTTTCTTATAAGGGACAAGCATCTTTTAATTTCATGGCTTCAGTCACCATCTGCAGTGACTTTGGAGCTGCCAAAAATAAAGCCTGTCATTGTTTCCATTATTTCCTCATTTATTTGCCATGAAGAGATGGGGCCAGTTGCCATGATCTTGTTTTCTGAATGTTGAACTTTAAACCAACTTTTTCACTCTCCTTTTTCACTTTCATCAAGAGGTTTTTTAGTTCTTCCTCACTTTCTGCCATAAGGGTGATGTCACCTGCATATCTGAGGTTATTGATATTTCTCCTGGCAATCTTGATCCCAGCTTGTGATTCTTCCAGCCCAGCGTTTCTTATGATGTACTCTGCATATAACTTAAATAAACAGGGTGACAATATACAGTCTTGATGTACTCCTTTTCCTATTTGGAACCAGTCTGTTGTTCCAAGTCCAGTTCTAACTGTTGCTTCCTGACCTGCATACAGATTTCTCAAGAGGCAGGTCAGGTGGTCTGGTATTCCCATCTCTTTCAGAATTTTGCACAGTTTATTGTGATCCACACAGTCAAAGGCTTTGTCATAGTTAATAAAGCAAAAATAAGTTTTTTTTTTTTCTGGAGCTTTCTTGGGTTTTTTGATGATCCAGTGGATGTTGGCAATTTGATCTCTGGCTCCTCTCCCTTTGATAAACTCAGCTGAACACTGGCTTGGGAAATTTTGAGCATTACTTTGCTAGCATGTGAGATGAGTGCAATTGTGTGATAGTTTGAGCATTCTTTGACATTGTCTTTCTTTGGAATTGGAATGATATCTGACCTGTTCCAGTCCTGTGGCTACTGCTGAGTTTTCCAAATTTGCTGACATATTGAGTGCAGCACTTTCACAGCATTATCTTTAGAATTTGAAATAGCTTAAATGGAATTCTATCACCTCCACTAGCTTTGCTCGTAGTGATGCTTCCTAAGGCCCACTTGACTTCACATTCCAGGATGTCTGGCTCTAGGTGAGTGATCACACCATTGTGATTATCTGGGTCATGAAGATCTTTTTTGTACAGTTTTTCTGTGTATTCTTGCCAACTGTTATTAATATCTTCTGCTTCTTTTAGGTCCATACCATTTCTGTCCTTTATCGAGCCCATCTCTGTATGAAATATTCCCTTGGAATTTCTAATTTTCTTGAAGAGACCTCCAGTTTTTCCCATTCTGTTGTTTTCCTCTATTTCTTTGCACTGATCACTGAGGAAGCCGTTCTTATCTTTCCTTGCTATTCTTTGGAACTCTGCATTCAAATGGGTGTATTTTTCCTTTTCTCCTTTGCTTTTCGCTTCTCTTCTTTTCACGGCTATTTGTAAGGCCACCTCAGATAGCCATTTTTCTTTTTCTTTTTTTTTTTTTTTTGCATTTCTTTTTCTTGAAGATTGTCTTGTTCCTTGTCTCCTGTACAATGTCACAAACCTCCATCCATAGTTCATCAGGCACTCTATCTATCAGATCTAGGCCCTTAAATCTATTTCTCACTTCCACTGTATAATCATAAGGGATTTGATTTAGGTCATACCTGAATGGTCTAGTGGTTTTCCCTACTTTCTTCAATTTCAGTCTGAATTTGGCAATAAGGAGTTCATGGTCTGAGCCACAGTCAGCTCCTGGTCTTGTTTTTGCTGATTGTATAGAGCTTCTCCATCTTTGGCTGCAAAGAAGATAATCAATCTGATTTCAGTGTTGCATGTTGCTTAAAAGTCCTTAAAGTTAATAGCACAGTTCAATGTTTTTACATAACATGGACTTTCTTAGTTTTCTGTAAGTCTTCTTGCAAATCAGTTATCCCTGAATCTCAAAATGAAAATAACAATTTAATGAAAACTATTTTTCTGAATTCCCTATTGCATTTGTTCTTAAATTTTAACACTCTTCCTATTTGCCTTTGACACTAGTACCATGACTAATGAACTAGTAAATACAAAAATTTATAAGATGAATTATTCACCATTAGTATCTCTTTGTGCTCACTGTGAAGCAAAGTGAATTATATAGTAGCTGGCATTTGTCAATCACATATTCTATCAGAAAGAAGCACTAAAAAAATGACAAATAATTGTGTTGAATAATCTTGGTTTAAGTTATAATCAATTCTTTTATCCTCTGAAATATGTGTTGATATTAATAGCGGAACTTTGAGGACACAGCTGGGTATATTTAAGACAATGTTGGAATGATCTAAAAGTTAACTTGTTTTTTTTTATCTTTATTTTATTTAATAAATGGAGATTAAATCAAAAGGTACTAACATGAAGTGGTTGAAGTAACACGTATTTAAGGTGGGAAAGTGGCATTGTCAGTCATACTCATTCTCTCTCTTTTACTCCCTTGTGGAGTCTTTCTAGGATCAGAGAATTTTTCAGCAAGGCAGTTAAGGAGTGTGTAAGATACAGTTTACCATCCTATCTTCCTTGTAATGGATTCAACAGATAATGTAATATAGAGTCACAGGAGGTGGGGTGATATGGGTTGGTGGGTAACTCTGAGTGAACCTTCATTTGACCTATCTGAAGAAAAGCATGTTTACCACAAAGCTAATCAGAATTACTAGATTATACTCCTAATTTAAAGCAATGAAGTTGGAAATGAATGCATTGGTCTAATGAGTATAAGTCAAATATATTGACAGTGCATTTATAGATGACAAGACATGTAAAATGTCTGGTTAGCTAAAGTGTGTATGAATTTAAAAACAAAATTAAAAACAGTACTATTTTTGTGCACATCCAAATGCTTTTAATACCATCTTTACCCTTTCCCTAATTAGAATTCTTTTATTTCTGTAACATTTGTTTTATCTATTTTTACCCTAGTTTTACTCAGATGAGTTTTCTTGCATTTTGAAAGCTGGTGAACAGAGAAAAAATATAGAACTTACATGTACATTTGCAGATGAATACTTGTGAAAAGCTACAGTGTGACTTTAAAATCTAAATTTCTCTTCTATGATTGACACTTCATATGTGTGTGCTCCAAGTTTCTTGCTCTAGACGATTGCCCATGGTCTTAGAAGCAACTAATACATAACAAAAATACTAGCTCAATTTTTTAGAGAAAAAGTTTATATATTTAACAAGCTATACTAACTTTTAAAGTAATTATATTTCAAAATACATGTGATATGTATCTGATCTATATTCTACTTGAAATATAAAATACTATCTACATACCTCAACTCTTTGTCTCTTTCTCTCTGTCTTTCTCTCTCCCCCTGCACACACACCTGTTTTATGCACTAGAATGTTGTCATTGAGAAAAAAAAAGTCACTAGAAATATGAATTGCGTACGATTAAAATGACTAAAAATAAGTTTTATATATAAATAAAATTTTTGTACTAAAATGTTTCGACAAAAAAAGTCTCTATATTAGATCTGTACGTAGGGTTTCTAAGTAAAATAAGCTCAAATTAAGCTGTATCCTACTTGATTTCAAAGCAATTGTTTGAAAATACTGTCACTCAGTTGGTTGTTTGGTTTAGTTGATAAAAATATAGATTAACATTTTTGTTTTTTTTTTGTTCAGTTGACTGAATCTGCTAATTGTTTACATCCTATTGATGAAATGAATAATATTGATGCCATTAATCATAGTGACGTCAGTCACAAAACAGTAGATTCTGGGTTCACAGTGACTCTAGGGAACGGAGTGATCATCAACTCACTAGATCAACTTCATGTCAAATGATTATGACAAGACTGTTGAGTGTACAAGGCTGCTTGTGTCATCCCTTATTCCAGTTTTGCAGAAAATGTTAGAAGGAAAAATAATGGTAAGAAAAGATGATGGGATTAATTCTCATATTTAAACACTAAAAACAATTGTGTTAATTGGTTTATGTCATACATGTAATCTGTTATGTAAAATAGAAACAGTAACACAAGTTCATAATATTGAGTTCATTTTACATGTATACAAAAGCAAATTGGATGGAATAAGATGTAAGCAGAAAATATATGGTTCTAAATTCAACAATAAAGACCATGTGGACTTAGATAAATGATTGCACCTCTTTTAATCTCAGTTTCTCTGGTGGACAGAAAATATAACAGAGCAAAAAACTAAACAAAACAAAAAAACCTTGCTTCTCAGGGCTATTTTGATGATTTGGTGAAGTCTAGTTGAAGTCTATTTTGGTGGTGTTTTCAATCACTCAGTCATGTCCAGCTCTTTGCAAGTACATGGACCGCAACATGCCAGGCTTACCCATTTTTCATGATCTCTTAGAGTCTGCTCAGACTCATGTCCTTTGAGCCAGTGATGCTCTCCAAAAAGTCTATGAAATTACTTTATTAATAATAAAGCAAATTATAAATATGATGATGAGTTTAAGTATGCCTGATTTAAATGATACAGGTATAACTCCATAGCCCATTTGAAAAGAATGGGAACTTAATACCATAGAGATTTTTTAAAGTTCCGGAAAAGTGCTGAGCAACCAGTGTTAGAAAAAGTTGTATGTTTGAAACAATGTTTAAACAATAACCTAAAAATGAAAGTGCCATAGTCTATTTGGTAAATTAGCCTAATAGAGGACCCAGATATTGCATAATTTATGGAATTAAGCTGAAACATTTGAACATTTATAAATATTACTTATTTATCTATTGTTTCTCTATATTTAGACATGAAGAAATGAAAATTTTTATTTGTAAAAAAATGCTGCCTTCAATTAATATAGAAGTATATTTGAATCTATTATTAGAAATGTGCATTTATTTTTATTTCTTCTAGTCTTTATGTCTTGGAAATTTTGTTTTATGTTTCATTGATTATCAATTTAGATAAATTGGAATTGTATTTCACCTCCTCCGAAATGAAAGGCATATTTTTCATATCAGATCATAATGTCTTTAGCTTATATTATTTATTCAGTTTGGTTCAGTCACTCAGTTGTGTCCGACTCTTTGAGACCCCATGAATTGCAGCACACCAGGCCTCCCTGTCCCTTATCAACTCCTGGAGTTCATTCAACTCACATCTATTGAGTCAGTGATGGCATCCAGCCATCTCATCCTCAGTTGTACCTTTCTTCTCCTGCCCTCAATCCCTCCCAGCATCAGAGTTTTTTCCAATGAGTCAACTCTTCACATGAGGTGGCCAAAGTACTGGAGTTTCAGCTTTAGCATTATTCCTGCCAAAGAACACCCAGGACTGTTCTCCTTCAAGATGGACTGGTTGGATCTCCTTGCAGTCCAAGGGACTCTCAAGAGTCTTCTCCAACACCACAGTTATTTATTAGTCGTCTTCATTTGAAAATAGATTCATGTCTGTATATATTTTGTTGCATAGAGTATATCTATTCATTGAAATCTGTATGTGATATTCTACAATACTGAGTGTCACTTAAGAGCTTATACAAAAGCAGGTGAAAGGGAGTAAAGAAAGGATTCTTGAGAAAACCAGAGGAACCTGGAGGATAATATAGTGGTCAAAGTTATGCTTTTTGAACCCATAATCATATCCTCACTGAATTTTACAATATCTTGGGAGATACACACATTATTTTTCAATTGGATAAAAAAAAATCTTGAGTAGGTAGTAATGAGCATTATATATATACCTATATATTGACATCATTTCATTAATAACTTGAAGTATGAAAATCATATATATTTTAATGATAAGAAAAAGTGGACCTTCTCAAAAATTGAACAGTAAATATTTCAGGAGGGCAATTTGTCACTATATGCTGGAAGACTTTAAAAAATGCCTTTTGTTTCACTGGATTGTGTACTTTAGGAATTTATCCTAAGGAAGTTATCAAGAAAACATGCAAAGATAAATAAATATGGGTAATCAGTATGTTCTTTGAAAAATATTGGAGCAAAATATTGCAAACAACAAAAATGCCCAATAATGGGGGACAAACAAAATCTGGTGTATCTATAAATGGAATGTAGCCATAAAATGTTTAAAACTTGAGTTTGTATATATGTAGTAGGCAGTACGGGGTGTAAAGCAGAAAAGGAAGAACTGTTCTTGTATTTCTCAAGAAAGCAGCCTGAATGTGTGTACTATTATCAGTTTTCATTTTATAAACCAA
>SJYC01136644.1:0-12059 GCA_006408675.1 Madoqua kirkii
GATTGAGGGCATTAGGAGAAAGGGACGACAGAGGATGAGATGGCTGGATGGCATCACTGACTCGATGGACATGAGTCTGAGTGCACTCCGGGAGTTGTTGATGGACAGGGAGCCCTGGCATGCTGCGATTCATGGGATCGCAAAGAGTTGGACATGACTGAGTGACTGAACTGAAGTTGCTAACATTTGAGATGAGTTCAATTGGTAGGCAGAGTTGAGCTCTTAACTGCAGACATACTTGAGTTAGATAATTTATAAAATCACTTTAACAATTTAGACTTTATACTCATAATGCCAATTTTATGCTCCTTTATTTTTTTAACTCTAACTATACAGTGGCAATACATACAGAGTGTAAAAAAAATTTACAAATATCCAGGATGAGCATAGACTTGAGTCAGAATATTTGATGATAGGGCCTGGTCATCTGTATTTTTCAAAAAATTATCTTTGACTCTAATATGTACTCAGAATTAAAAATAGTATATGTTTGTTTCATGACATTCTAATTTACAGAAATAATACTTTAATGTCTCATCATAAATATAACAGATATTCAGTACAAATGTAAGTGTGTATATATATATTTAGAGAACAGATGCTAACAGAAAAGATGACTTTTTGAGTAAAATGGCTAGTGTAAATGCTACATTGTTTTGCCATTAAATTCAACTACTAAGCTCGTCATGAACAGAAGTTATTTAGTAGTCCATTTGTTAGCTAGTTAGAAATACAGGATACAAGATGCTTGGGGCTGGTGCACGGGATGATCAAGAGAGATGATATGGGGTGGGAGGAGGGAGGGGGCTTTGGCATTGGGAGATCGTGTACATCTGTGGCTGATTCATGTCAATGTATGGCAAAACCAATACAGTATTGTAAAGTAGAATAAAGTAAAAAAAAAAAAAAAAGAAAAACAGAAATTCAGAAGCCAGGCCAAGTTAACAATAATAATAATGATGATAGCAAGTTTATACTGAGCAATTGCCATGTGATAGACAGTGTATATGTGTGTTCAGTCACTTAGTCATGTCCAACTCTTTACAACCTCATGGATTGTAGCCTGCCAGGCTCCTTTGTCCATAGAATTTTCCAGGTAAGAATACTGAGTAGGTTGCCATTTCCTCCTCCAGGGTTCTTCCCAATCCAGGGGTTGAACCCATGTTTCCTGCATCTTCTGCATTAGCAGGTTAATTTTTTTTACCACTAAGCCACCTGGGTAGCCCATTTAGTAGTTAGCTAGAGATTTAATCTGTAATTATTTATCTAAATTGTACAATAGTCTTATGACTATTAGGTATTATTATTAGGTTTATTATCACATTTATTGTATGTCATGTAATGACATACTTCCATATATAATTACATTCATTATTATATTTTGGATTCATATATTCATTCATTTATTCAACTATTATATTCATCGATAATATATAACAACCTGTATACAACACGTAGCAATACTTAGAACCAGACATAGAACAATGGACTGGTTCAAAATTGGGGAAAAGAGTATGTCAAGGCTGTATATTATCACCCTGTTTATTTAACTTATATGCAGAATACATCATTTGAAATGGCAGTCTGGATGAATCACAAGCTGGAATCAAGATAGACAGGAGAAATACTCAGAACATCAGATGAGCAGATGATATTACTCTAATGGCAGAAAGCAATGAGGAATTAAAGAGCCTCTTGATGAGTTTGAAAGAGGAGAGTAAAAAGGCTGGCTTGATACTCAACCTTCAAAAATGAAAATCATGGCACCCGGTCCCATCACTTCATGGCAAATGGATGGGGAAAATGTGGAAACAGTGTCAAACTTTATTTTCTTGAGGTCCACAATCACTGCAGATGGTGACTGCAGCTATGAAATTAAAAGAAGCTGCTCCTTGGAGGAAAGATTATGATGAACCTAGACAGAATATTAAAGAGCAGAGACATCACTTTAACAACAAAGGTCTGTATAATCAAAGCTATAGTTTTTCAGCAGTCATCTACAAATGTGAAAGTTGGAACATAAAGAAGGCTGAGCATCTAAAGTATTGATATTTTTGAACTGTGGTGCTATAGAAGATGGAGAAGGAAATGGCAACTCACTCCAGTATTCTTGTATAGAGAATCCTGTGGACAGAGAAGCCTGGTGGGCTGCTGTCTATAGGGTCGCACATGGTCAGACATGACTGAAGCAACTTAGCATCCATGCATATATTGGAGAAGGAAATGGCAATCCACTCTAATATTCTTGCCTAGAGAATCCCAAGGACAGGGGAGCCTGGTGGGCTGTCGTCTATGGGGTCACACAGAGTTGGACATGACTGAAGCAACTTAGCAGCAGCAGCAGCAGCTATAGAAGACTCTTGGACAACAAGGAGATTAAGCCAACCAGTCCTAAGGGAAATCATCCCTGGATATTCATTTGAAGGACTGATGCTGAATCTGAAGCTTCAATACTTTGGCCACCTCATGTGAAGAGCCGACTCTTTGGAAAAGACTGATGCTAGGAAAGATTGAGGGCAGGAGGAGAAGGGGACAACAGAGGATGAGATGGCTGGATGGCATCACTGACTCAATGGAGATGGGTTTGAGCGAAGAGTTGACTCACTGGAAAAGACTGATGCTGGGAAGGATTGGGGGCAGGAGGAGAAGGGGACAACAGAGGATGAGATGGCTGGATGGCATCACTGACTCAATGGATGTGAGTCTGAATGAACTCCGGGAGTTGGTGATGGACAGGGAGGCCTGGCGTGCTGCAATTCATGGGGTTGCAAAGAGTCGGACATGACTGAGCGACTGAACTGAACTGGGAGATAGTGAAGGAAAGGAAAGCCTTGTGTGCTGCAGTTCATGGGGTGGAAGAGTCAGATATAATTTAACGACTGAACAGCAACAACAATATTTTTTACTATATGACATATGTATATATACATAATGTGCTTTCCTAGTGGCACAGATAGTAAAGAATCTGACTGCAGTGAAGGAGACCAGGGTTCTATCCCTGGGTTTATTTACCAGAAACCATTTTAGGACATTTGTCTAAGTTCAATCAAACAGAATTGGTAGAGTTATTTGGGTCCAGACATTCTAAGCCTTAGAATTCTTACTCTTGGCCATTATGTCTGAGTTATCTTGAGTGACACAGCAATATTATTTTTGTGAGATTTTCCTGCTTTTTTTTTTTCATTCCATTTGGCAAAGACAAGTCTGTATTTGTTTAATAATATTCTCTGCACTTTTACTTCCTGAAGGACTATATGGGTTCCTAGGAAAGGAATCAGCTGGATTAATTTAAGGAATTAAGGAATGGAAAGAAGAGGGACAAAAACAGAGGACAAGGAGCCTATATCTGGAAAGTGAAGGCTCCAGAGCATCCTTGGGGTGTAAATGCCTTGAGAAGAAAGGCAAGAAATAATGATAATGTAGCATGGAATTGTAAATAGGGTCCTCTTTGATAGCAAGAATTCAAGTACCCTGTGTAGTCCAGTGGTTTTACACTCCTCTTTCTCTCTTCCTCTGGGGATGGTAATCTTGTTGGCAATGTCTTGCTTATGTTTGATACTGCAGAGAACTCAAAGAACATCTATCAGATGGAGCTTGTCTAGGTTGCCAGTATATTTAGAACAATATAGTGCTCACTGCATCGCTGCATCCTTAGAAGATGTTGAAGCTGCTGTCTAGACTGTACGGAGAGAAATACTAAAGAAGTGCATGTACACTTAAACTAGAGGAAACAAGGAATGGAAGAGTCTCTTTAGGATATCATTATCATATTAATGCCATTTTCAGTAGCGGTTAAGTCTCCAATCCTGAAGTGTGAAAATACAATTTTTAAGGCCTCGTACTTGACTACAAAACAAAGTTTTAGTTGTGCCCTTTTTTACATTATTTCTTTTTAAGAAAATAAACCCAAAACTCTAATCTTAATTTTAAAATTTAAGATTGAAGTCATAGTTTTTTCATAGTAGCGCATTATTCATCAACTTGTGAACATAGTATTAGTATTGTTATTTAATTAATGTCCATTTATATAGCAGCTTTTTCAGTAGGCTAAATTAACATATCTCACAAGTATTATTCGCTATTCTGAGAATCAAATGAGTCACTTTAAGTTGCAAAGAAAAGAAACAGAGCCATTATTGCTTTTGTATCAGTAGATGGTAGTGCTATTCTTACTGTCATGAATAATAATGATTCATAGAGCACTGCACACTTTTCCTTCTCAAAATGAGAGCTCATATCTATGTATAATCATCAAGATCTAGTCTATGCCTCCTCATGACCAGCTTTACAAATAGCTGTGTCTGGAAGATGCGTTTGTGGTTTATGTGATTGGCAGAATTCTTGAAATACAAGCCACTTTATTTGTAGGGCATTTGTGACAGGCTGCCACAAACTGAATACACAGAATCTGATGGTCAATTCCAATTCTACTTAGGTTGTATAGATGTGGATGTAAAGCGATGTTAGGTCATTGTGGCTGACATGGAGCATAAAAAGCAGTCTTCAAGGGGTTATTTGAATTGAAAGTGACATACAATAATACGAAAACAATTCTAGGCAAAATGAATAGTAGCAACAAGTAACATGAAAGGAAAGAAAGGAAAAAAAGAAATACAAATAATTGGTTTTCAGAGGGGAGAGACAATAGTCTCATCCTGAGAGAGTAGGAAAGTTTGAAAAAGAGTTTCTTAACCCACAAGCTAAGATACAAAGTTACCCAGTTCTGGATTATTCAAATCCACTTTAGAAGTCACAAAGTGCATAATTAATATTTTTGTTAGTCTATTGTATCCATTAAGACTACACATTAAAAATAAAACAACATTTCAGATATACTCACTTGGGCAAGACACTAAGAATTAGACAGAGACGTAAAATAGAACTTGTGCAGGCATGCAAATGGATGTAAATTTTCTTCGGCAAGTCCTAGGTTCCCATGCCCATATGTTTAGCTTTAAAATTTAGCTTCTTTGGTGTCACAAAGAATGTTTATGTCCCATCTGAGTGCAAGATATAGTGTCAAGAAGATATTATTTACAAGACTGGGGCACTGGGATTCCTGGGACATCCTGATTTTGCATTGACACACAATTATTAAAAATAAGAGCTATTTTTCTAAAGTGGAGATTCAGGGGGCATGCCAGCTAATAGGCACAATGCCTCTAAGAGGGTTGGACACTTTGCTCAGTTGCTGCTAAGTTGCTGATGCTCTACTCCTTTCAATTAATCTTCTAAACCAGAAATATATGCCTAGATCTGACTAAGTTTGTCCTATGATACCATCACTTTCAATCCTACTGCCAGCTGCCCTCAGCAATTCTGAGGTTCAAATGGGCATGTGGATTTGTGTGTGTCTTTTTCCAGACCATTCTTTGGGATTTTTTTCTACAAATTTCTATTAAGAATGAGTCATAATAACATGCCTATTAAATTTCTTAGTTTGGGAGACTACATCATTAGATTAATTGTAACACAGCCCTTCTAAGAGAAAAACAAAATTTCAGCAACCCTGTTTTACTTCTAAATTCATACCAGCCATGAAGCTGGTGATAATAGCATTTTACCAAATTGAACTTATCAATACAACATGACTAAATCATCTCATTATAGTTCCTTCATGTAATTTTTAAAAATCTATGAGGGAGACGCAGTTATTTGGCAGTTTGCCTTTATTTTTAGTTTGCTTCTGGTCTTGTTTCTATATGTTACTTCATCTCTTCTCCAACCTATACGATTGCTCTGAGGAACCTCCAAATCTATAACTTCTCTATACTCAAGATCATCTTCAGCCTGTATTAACCTGTCTCCTAAAAATCCTTAAAAAAAAAAATGTCTTCATGAAACAGCTGAAAACAAAGTTTAACCAGACATTTAGGTGCCATGGTATAGCCAAGGTGATACATAAAATTAACCATCACAACTTTGTTCTAGTTGTTTTGATAATTATGTCTCCTTGAAATTAAAGAATAAAAGTGAGACATGATGGCAAAACTAACTAAAAATAATACAAAAATATATTTTTATGGACCATCACCTACAATTTATTTCAATCCAGTACTTTTTTTTTTTAATGTTAGCAAAATAAAACTTGAATGTTGTATAGAAATGATAGGGCTTCCATGGGGGCTCAGATGGTAAAGAATCTGCCTGCAATGCAAGAGACCTGGGTTTGATTCCTGGGTTGGCAAGATCCCCTGAAGAAGAGAATGGCTGCCACCTCCAGTATTATTTACTGGAGAATTCCATGGACAGAGGAGACTGGCAGGATAAAGTCCATTAGTTTGCGAAGAGCTGGGCACAACTGAGTGACTAACACACACATAGAGATAATAAGTACAGAGGTTAAAGGCAACTTTCAAGCTACAAGAATGAGATACACACAGTAAACCAAGGTAAAAACATGAAAAGCATTAACTTCAATTGACCCAACAATAAACATAAATAAATAAATAAATAAAAATAAAACAATCAAATGAAAAGCTCTCAAACCCCTTTCTTTACTCTCAAGTGTTTGTTCAGATTTTCAATGTCGTCTACACTGGATTACTATTTAAAATTATACTGACCCTTCCGCTGTCATAGCATTTCTCAATTCCTCCTCTCTGCTATGATTTCTTTCTCCCTTACAGTTTCTTGACACACTGTATAATTTATTTGTCTGCTTATTGTTTACTGTCTGTATTTCCTCAATATAAAGCAAATTCAAAAAGGACCAATGTCATTGCACAATTTCTTTACTGATATGGTCTTGTATCTAGAACAGTGTACACAGAATATGCTCAATGCATATTTGTTGAATAAATAAACATATACGTTATCCGAACAGCAGCCATCCAATCATATCACGTCACTTTCTACACTTTCAACTGCAATATCAAATTTCATTTTTTTCTCATGACTTACAAAGTCATGCAAGAATTGCTTCCACTTTTCTCAAATATTTCATCTCACACTACTCTTCCCTCCCAACTAGACTGACTTTCTTTCTGTTTCTCATATATGCCAAATTTGTTCATGCCTGGGGCCATTTGTTCAAGCTGGCCCCACTACCTGGAATCTACTCCAGAAAATCTTTGATCTTTGCCAAATGGTTTTGTTATTTAGATTTTGGCAGACATGTTACCTCCTTAGCACAACATTTTCTGGCTACCCAGTCTAAAAGAGCCACCCTGTTACTTGACAGAACTGCATCCTATTTTAATTATTTGCACACTATTCATCATAATTTTTTCAGTTTTTCTTTGTTCTATTTTATATCTCTTTTACTAGCATACACGAGTAATAAGCACAAGGATCTAGTCATGTTTTTCTCTTTTGAATCCCCAAAGTCTTGAACAGTTTTTGACACAGACTTCAGTTCAGTTCAGTCGTGCAGTGGTGTCTGACTCTTTGTCACCCCAAGGACTGCAGCACACTAGGCCTCCTTGTCTACCACCAACTCCCAGAGCTTACTCAAACTCATGCCCATTGAGTCCGTGATGCCATTCAATCATCTCATCCACTGTTTTCCTCTTCTCCATCCACCTTCAAACTTTCCCAGCATCAGGGTCTTTTCCAGTGAGTCAGTTCTTCACATCAGGTGGCCAAATATTGGACTTTCAGTATCAGCATCAGTCCTTCCAATGAATAGTCAGGATTGATTTCCTTTTGGATTGATTGGTTTGATCTCCTCGTAGTCCAAGGGAGTTTCAAGAGTCTTCTTCAATACCACAGTTCAAAAGCATCAATTCTCCAGCACTCAGCTTTCTTTATAATCCAACTCTCATATCCATACATGACTACTGGAAAAATAGTAGCTTTGACTAGACAGACCTTTTTTTTTTTTTTTTTGACAAAGTCACATCTCTACTTTTTAATATGCTGTCTAGGTGGGTTATAGCTTTTCTTCCAAGGAGAAAGTGTCTTTTAATTTCATGGCTACAGTCACCATCTGCAGTGATTTTGGAGCCTCCAAAAATAAAGTCTGTCACTGTTTCCATATTTTCTCCATCTATTTGCCATGAAGTGATGGGACCAGATGCCATGATCTTAGTTTTCTGAATGCTGAGCTTAAAATCATCTTTTTCACCCTTCCCTTTCACTTTCATCAAGAGGCTTTTTAGTTCCTCTTTACTTTCTGACATAAGGGTGGTGTCATCTGCATATGTGAGGTTATTGATATTTCTCCTGGCAGTCTTGATTCCAGCTTGTGCTTCTTCCAGCCCAGCATTTCTCATAATGTACTCTGCATATAAGGTAAATGAGCAGGGTGACAATATACAGCCTTGACGTACTCCTTGTCCTATTTGGAACCAGTCTGTTGTTCCATGTCCAGTTCTAACTGTTGCTTCCTGACCTGCATACAGGTTTCTCAAGAAGCAGATTAGCCTGATCTGGTATTCCCATGTCTTTCAGAATTTTCCACAGTTTATTTTGATCCACACAGTCAAAGGCTTTGGCATAGTCAATAAAACAGAAATAGATGTTTTTCTGGAGCTCTCTTGCTTTTTTGATGATCCAGCAGATGTTGGCAATTTGATCTCTGGTTCCTCTGCCTTTTCTAAAACCAGCTTGAACATCAGGGAGTTCACGGTTCATGTATTGCTGAAGCCTGGCTTGGAGAATTTTGAGCATTACTTTACTAGCATGTGAGATGAATGCAATTGAGTGGTAGTTTGAGCATTCCTTGGCACTGTGTTTCTTTGGGATTGGAATGAAAACTGACTTTTTCCAGTCCTGTGGCCACTGCTGAGTTTTCCAAATTTGCTGGCATGTTGAGTGCAGCACTTTCACAGCATCATCTTTTAAGATCTGAAATAGCTCAACCGGAATTCCATCACCTCTACTAGCTTTGTTCATAGTGTTGTTTCCTAAAACCCACTTGATTTCACATTCCAGGACGTCTGGCTATAGGTGAGTGATCACACCATTGTGGTTGTTTGAGTCATTTACATCTTTTTTTGTATAGTTCTTCTGTGTATTCTTGCCATCTCTTATTAACATCTTTTGCTTCTGTTAGGTCCGTAGCATTTCTGTCCTTAATTTGACACAAAGTAGATGCTCAATAAATATTTATGAAATACATAAATATATGAGACTCAAGTCTTGAATGCGTTAACACTTTCAATACATTCTCACTGTTTAATCAATTATACTAGTTAGTCACTTTTCACTTTCATGCATTGGAGAAGGAAATGGCAACCCACTCCAGTGTTCCTGCCTGGAGAATCTCAGGGATGGGGGAGCCTGATGGGCTGCCATCTATGTGGTCGCACAGAGTCGGACACGACTGCAGTAACTTAGCAGCAGCAGCAGTAGCAGTAGCAGTAAGGTAAACTAACGTATTAGTGATGATTCTTTGATATGAATTATAGAAATATAAGAAAAAATACATGACATATCACGGGAAGCAGCAGCTTCTAAATCCTGGCCACCCTGAACTGCTCAAGGATATAAAGTATTATATAATCAAACAACAAAAGATAAAGCCATTTATTGAGGTCTGTACTTGTGATATAAACAAAATGAATATAAACCACTTCAGCTTGAGAACACAGTTCAGAAATGCTGAAGCAGGTTTTAGGCTTTTCAGCTTCTCACCAAGGCCATGTTTCCTTCCCATCAAAATTGACCTCATGATGCAAACACGTTTCCACACTCGTCTATGTCCAGTTATCTAAAATAACATGTCAGTATTTTCAATTCTTCTTTTCTTCATTGTGGCAATAGTCTCCCCCTTTACTGCTCCATCAAAGATCAGGTTTTTCAGCTAGAGTATTTTACAAAAAGAAAGTTACACAATATACTGTAATCATAGAGGCAAGAGATGCTTTTTATACAGGTCAGTGACTTAAGAGGTCCAAAAAATTGACTATACAAATACTCTAAGTAAATATTTTGCAATATAAAAAAAAAATGAAGGGCAGCAGGAGACAGCATCAACAGAATTGCTATACTCTTTTTCCTTAGGTAGGGCCCAAGTTGGGACATTTAGTTAAATATTTATAAAAGAAATATAATTTCAGTTACTTTTAGAGAATGCACAGGACTTATAATTCGCTTTATGTAACATGAAACTGTTAGTCACTCAGTCTATCTGACTGTTTATGACCCATGGACCATAGACTACCAGGCTCCTTGGCATGAAATTCTCCAGGGAAGAACATTGGAGATGGTAGCCATTCCCTATTCCAGGAGATCTTCCCCATCCAGGGATCGAACCCCAGTCTCCTATATTTCAGGCAGATTCTTCTCCATATGAGCCATCAGGGAAGCCAACTCAATTCATATGGTAGAATAAATAATAAATATTTGCTGAATGCAATGAGATTAGGAAGTATATACATTAAGTTGTCTAAACAATTAAAGGAGCTTAGATATTTGAAATATTAAATGAATCAAAATGAAATACATTTTTCAAAAGAAAGTGAACTGAACTTAAAGCAGACAATAATGGAAGTAATCTGTTATACCAGAGGTGAAATTTGAACATGGATTAATTAAGAGTAAATTCAATCTGTTTGAGAGAAACTATGCCACTAAAGGGATGCTGGCTTTTACAGAACAACAAAAGAGAAAGAAAAAGTATGAAAAGGATATTGAGGAAGATAAAGGATTCATGAGAGTGTTATATACACAATTCTAAGGAACTCTAGATAAATTTTGTACAGCTAGCCAGCTGGACAAAGAAGTAAGTGACCACATAATGGTAAACAAAGCTTATGATCTGAAATATATGTGATATCTTTCTCAATAGCTCAAAAAATAAGCTGATAATATTGATATTTATTTACCCTAAATTTGCATGTGCTTTTCATCTCTTGTAATAGAAAGTAAATTTTTAAGAGAGTTACTTACCTATCCCAACTCTTACTAACGCAAACAAAACACCTATTTTAGTGTCACCATGAAAAATTTAATTTTCTTTTATAAATTTATGGCATTTTATTATGTGTGTTTTAATAAAGGATAGCTCAGTGATGTATCAACGTTATACCAAAGTTAGAAATTGTGGTTAACAGAAGTCACTCATCTCTGAAATTATAATCACGATTCATATTTTTTTCTCTTTACATCCAAAGATGTTTTTATGTTTACTTTCTAAAAGAAAGTCTTTGTGAACTGCTTTGATTTAGAAATATGCCAGATCCATAGCAATATGAAAATAAACAATAGAAATATGCACAGGACTCATAAAAGATGAGTTATTTTTAAAATGCACACAAAAAATGCACAGTCCTTCCCTGCTTCTTGATTGAGACACTACCCCAAAAACAGACATCAAGGGAGTTCTTGGCACTAAATTATTTGAAGTTCTAAGAAACAGAATGGATATGAAGAAAAGCTGAAGAGAAAGAGAAAGGTATACTTGGGAATTAAGGATGATGGAAACACTTGTTTTATAAGAACAGTGAAGCTTAACTACACTGAAACATCTACAGGAGAATCATCTAGAAATAAGCTGACTGATGGCACAACACGGGTGTCATACTCAAGAGAGATTCTAAAACAGTTTTCAGAGGACAAAGATTTGTTCAGATTGTCAATTCTTCTACTTGAGAAAAAGCCTGTTAGGAGATTGGGCTACTGATTTTGGTGTCCATCTTCATTCATGTATTCATTTAATAAATATTTATTAAAAACCTATCAAGTGTGCTGAACAAAGCATAAATAAATCAGTGCTTTCACGAAGCATATGTTTCAGTAAGGTGGAAAGACAATGAACAAGGTAAGTAAAAAAGCAGTAGGTTGCCTAATTACATGCACTAAAAATAAAACAAAAACAATTAAGGCCAGAAGGAAAATATGGAATGTAAAGAGCATGAAGGAATATGAAATTTTAGGTAGGAGTCCAGGCAAGGCCTCTTTGGGAGGGAAATTTCTGTGGAGACTTGAAGGACATAAAAGAGGAAGGGCATTATAAGCACATGAAAAAGCAATTGTGTAGTTTCTGTTCATTTAAACCTCAGCTATTATTATTATACACATTTTACCAATGAGGAAACTCTGGCTTACAGAAATAAATTTCTAAGCTCTAAAAGCTAATTAATGATATAGCTAAGATCTAAACTGAAGAAAAC